>JACEFZ010028517.1:645000-723569 GCA_014155875.1 Cepaea nemoralis | reverse complement strand
GAGAAGTTTTCTGGAAGTTGTTTATGGGAGCGAGGTTCTGCAAAGCATGGTACTGAAGTGATGATGAAAATAACACAAAGTAATGCAGCTTTACATAGCACAATTATAGCAAGCCGCACGTCCTATTCCTTCACAGCAACAGAAGCACATACACCAAATCACAAACATATAATCACTTAGAAAACTTTCAATCCTTTATTTAAGGCATAAATAACTATTTATTTAAACACCATGAGAGACTAATAAAAATGTGACAAAGCAAACCAGCAAAAATAAAAAGAGCTAGATAGCTAAGAAAAACTAGGGTGCCTTCACAGGGCTACAACCCTGAAGTACATCTACAGAGAGACAATGGTAATCACTCACCAAAGACAGGACAGATAGCTTATAAAACAAGATATTATAACCATTCCGGACAAACCCTATGATGACAAAAGCATATAAAGCTGATGCTACAGATGACCAAATTATGGAACAAAAAAGAAAAGAAAGTTTCAATAAAACTGCAAAAACAAGTGAACTTAAAATCTAAACAAACAGTAACAATCTGGTTACATTAAATTCAGTTTTTATGTTGTAAAGAGTTTGAAAATCAAGAGTTGGAGTTAGCAATGTTGTGTACTAGCTTCCACCCTCTTTGGAATACTTTTCACTTCTACTGAAATATGTCTTTCATGATCAGGATGGTGGGTATACATTCACTCACGCTCAGATGGCAGCCTTTAAATGCTCAGAGATTGAAGGCCAAGACCAAAATTAGGAGGTACTGATCGAGAGTTGCTTTTTGTTTGCAGATGATGCTGCAGTTACGACCCACTCTGAGGAAGAATTGCAATGTCTACTATCTGCATTCTCCAATGCTTGTTCTGAATTGGTTTAATAATTAGCAAAAGAAGACACCGATTATGCCACAAGGTGCACATGGGGTACCATCAATCTCTATTGATGACGCTCGGAACTAGAGATGGTAGACCATTTACATATCTAGGATCAGTGGTAAATAGCAAATTATCCCTAGATCAGGAAATCAACATCCGGATTGGTACGGCAGCAACACATGAACAGTTAAGAAAAAGAGTCTGGGGGAAGCAGGAGCTTACGCAAGACAAATTCTTGTCTATCAGCCTGTGTCTCTTAGTAACTCCTCTTATGTCAGTGAAACATGGACAACTTACTCACACCAAGAAAACGTTTTAAAACGCTTTCATATGCGGTGTCTGCAAAGAATTCTTGGTATTAATTGGCGAAGACAATTTCAATACTGAAATATTGGCAAAGATCAAGTTTGTGTGATTTTTTATTTCCATGCTCAGCTTCGATAGACTTAGATGGATAGGACATCTTAGGAGGATGGATGATGGTAGAATACCAAAGGACATCTTTTTGGTGAATTACAGATGGGTAAGAGATCTCAGGGTCGGCCTCTACTACGATACAAAGATGTTAAGTGGGAAATGATGGATACATGCATTATAATGCACAGTGGGAGCAAGTCGCCGCTGAACGTGTTGCTGGAGGGCAAAGATCAGAAATGGAATAAAGACAAAGGAGAAAATTATTGCAGATAAGTACACACCGAGCGTGTGAGACGTAAGATGGTGCATGATGGTGAAAATGACCATGTGTTCACATAACCCACTGTGAACGACATTTACAGCGCGAATTGGCCTTATCAGTCACATTCGCTACCGCCATAGGTAAAAGTTATGCCTTTTTAAAGCAGAAACTATCGTCTGGTAAGACGGCAAGGTCCAATGGCATGGCCTTGTTGTAAAACTGAGCTAGTTACGGTCAAATTAGAGGCAGCTGAGCAAGAGGTGGACTGATAGAGTGGGAAATAACATCTGGGATTGACAGTTTCTCAGAGGGTACAATCAGGTGACAGTTGGAAATTTATTGCAACCAAAGTTCATTTGTGGGGATGGCACCTGATTGACTGATGTCCAACTTTGACATTAACAATAAATGGGAATATAACAAAATCATAAATTGTGTGTTTAAAATCACCAGTATCAGACTATATTCATCATCATCATCACTTTGTCATCCCTGTGATGAAGCTTGGCAGTACTGGTCTCCGGTAATTTCTGTGCATATTCTGCTAGGTTGTTTTGTTCTTGGTCTGTTGTCTGCTTATTTACATTGTTATTGTCAGCTCTTCCCGTCATCATAGCTTTAAGTAGATTTATTCCACCATTTAAGTAGGCCCGAGTAACCTGCTTTCTCATGTTTATTTCCCTCAACAGTAAACAGTGCCATATATTTATAAAATCAAATCTTATGGCTTGGTCATCATCATCATTAGCAGGTGCCTTGTCTGCTGCATATGCTTCCATGTCTCTGCACAGATCTCAGTCCTGGGTGTTCTGATCAACTCTGCTGATGATATTTGCCCATGCTACTGTCCAGGTTTGGTGCCTGTAGAATTGAGAGTTCTACCTGTGCTGCTGCCACCTGTTATTGCATGTGATTTCCAAGTACACACATGCGCTGTACTATATTAGTTTCGTTGTCATGAGACATATATCACTTACCCCAAAAATAACAAAACTGACTTCAAATATATGAGCACAACATGATAAACATTTATTTATCATTGTCATAAAGTATTTCATTTATTTTTATTTACAATTCACATACAATTATATATCAACAGTAATTGTTATGAAACATGCATTTAATAGAAAACAATTTTTTATTGTTAACAGTAAAGATGCATAACCCATCAACAGACATAACAATACCAGTAATGTTAAATAAATAGATCACTTCGTGTAGTACCCTATTAATCATTGACATGCAATTAAAAGAACTATTTTTCAATGTTTTATTATTAATAATTATTAATAATTATTATAAATAATTGTAATTAGTAAATTCACGACACAATACAATCTTCCTACCAACTCTTTGCTATACCAATGCCAAACCTGGACAATGGCAGAAAAAGAGAACGAGAAATTACAACGGAAATGATATTCCTGAGAAGATTACTCATGTATCAAGAGAGAAATTAGAAATAAGAACTAAGTGGGGGTTACAGCAGTGTTAGATTTCATTACAAAACAGCACACTAAATGGTTCAGCCATATAACTAGGCTACAGACTGATAGTATACCTCCACAACAAACATGATGTAAAGACCAAATGGACCAGAAGATAGAGGCTGTCCATTATACGATTGACAGAGTCCATGGGAATCTGATGTATGAAGCCCATAAACGAGCATTCTCCACTGTTTATGCTTCACCTTGACACGGCAAGGTACAAGAGGAACATAGATGAAATTATTGAAACCATCTACAGAAATAACAATGCTTGGTCATGTTGAATGATTACATCATGGTGGACATCATTAATCATATGGGAACCACTTCCTAAACAGAGGGGGAGATCTCTCTGTAGTTGAAGTGTCAACTGACCGCATTGTTGCTAAAGGTTTTTGGTTATTTTCCCCCCTTCATCACTTGTTTTGTGAAATCCAAATATGAACCCTGGTCTTCAGTGCATGAGATAGACAGCTCGACCCATTACCCATCGAATCCTCAATTTGTAAATGACTGGTAAACCTTCACTGCAAGGAGTCCCTATACATGTTACCAAACCCTCACGAAATCTTGCTCTAGACACACCAATTCCAATTGTGCCACACTTGACAGCATTTACAGCCATCAAGCACACCATGTATATTTAGAAGATGGATTAGAAGTGGCAATGGCCAATAAGGAATCCAGTCTATTGCTGGTATTGCAAAGTCTACGAGGATTTAAACAACAGTTGGTCTTTCAAAATCTGTTGGTGGAGGTACTTTTGACCCGGTTCTCATGGCCAGGGGCTGTCCCCACATCAGATGATACTTCCACAAAAGCCAGCCTGATCAGGGACGCTGGCTGTGAAAATATCTCATCAAGCAGATTCAAACACTGTGTATGGTTTTTCTTTTTTATCTTTATAGTCGTTACAAAGTAAAATTCTATGAAACATTTCGAGGTTGTAAATAAGACAAACAGGCACCTTGAGCAAGGAAAATTTCTAGGCAGGGCTGTCATATCTTTGTTATCAATATCCACGGGCTTTAAATATGACACGGCTTTTTTTCTGTTTTTAAATTTACTGACGGCATTAATGTCAGCTCCTGCATCCAGTAGAATCTGTACAGCCTCTTTGCTGTATCTGCTTGCAGCCAACATTAATGGTGACAGACCAATTTATTATGCATGTTAGCATCACAGCCTGCATTAATTAGTGTGGTTATAATGTCTACAGTCTCATAAACGTAGCCATGATCAGCGGTTCTGTTTACTGCATGCAGCAAGGCTGTATTGCCATTGATATCTGTCAAATTCATATTAGGGTTGTGATTTATCACCCCCTTGACCACAGCTATATTGCTGTATCTTGCTGCTTGCATCAAAGCTGTCAATCCTCCATTATTTTGCGAGTTGACAAAATACTGGTCTTTAGCATATCTGATTAGAAATTCAGCATTACTATCATAACCTCGATAGACAGAATAGAAAAAGGCAGTATCACCTTTGTTGTCTCTCCAGTTAATGTCAGCCCCGTAGTCTAATAGTAACTGAAGCAGATCAGTACTATCAACTGATAAAGCCGGAAGTATTAATGGCGATGTGTCCCATGAATGTTAGGAGAGAAGCGCCATTTTCAAGCAGTACTTTAACCACCTGTAGCTTTAGATTGTGGGGCATTTCCCTTTCCCTACCTAGAACCAGATACAGGAGTGAAGTTACCACATGTTTCTACCAGCTTATTTACATCTGCTCCTTTCCGAATTAGAAATAAGGCAATTTCTCCACTTTTAGACTCGGCTAACAATTGTTCCCAACAAGGTTACTCACCCGTAAAGTCAAATACAATATCATAAATATGGCTAATGAACTCAACATTTGCTCCCCTTACTGCTGATAATAACAAATCCTGCTGATCTTTACAAATGTATTGTTAAATTTCATGCCTGCAGTTCACAATCAGGAAGTTAATGCAGGCCACATTCTGATTATGTATAAGAATGTATAAAATACTCCTGACGTCAACTGTTGCGCCATGCTGCACTAGAAGTTTAGCACAGTCTGTGCGGCCATGAACAAGGGCCATGTCAACTGGTGAGTAACCTAGTACTTTATCATGAACGTTGGCTCCAAATTTTAACATTACTTCAATCATGTCATAACGACCACATTTTGCTGCAATAGTTAATGGGGGGATACATAAACGTCTCATTTTTCTTGCTCAAATCAGGTCCGTACTGACAGAGCAACTCACTAGAGGATAACTGCCAGCTTTAGTTGCCACAGACATAGGGAAAACTGATGGCCCACCCATTCACAACCGCTCCTAATTCCAAGAGTTGTTTGACCATAGAAACATATCTTTAGTAATCTGGCTAAATTCACGATGAAAAAAGTTTGTGTAGGCATTACTGACAATCGTGGTCTTGTCTTGTTCATATAAATTTACAGTTGAAAAATATATCCAGAAATTTTCACGTTACATGCTTGAATCTGTGTAGGGCTGACAGTGAGGATGGCATGGCATACACGATGCGTGAAAGCACCAGTCCTTGGAACAGAAGTATTAGCACTCTTTGCTCGATATTGGAAGTCGCCATGACTCTCATTGCTGACAAACCTTTTTGAGCTTTCATTATGACATAATCGACATGATCTCTGAAGGACAGGCTGCAATCAAGCCTCATGCCAAGATATGTCATTGACTTTGTTCTACTCAAAATGCTCCCATCCATTCTTACTGCCGGCAGGTCTGTTTTCACAATATGGTTGTTTAGTGACAACCATTTGCCTTTGCAGGGTTGACAAGGCATCGGCATCAGCACACCATGAGGAAATTCGATCTAGTTCGCCCTGCATATCATTGACAACCGCCTGTCTATCTCGACCCTGTCGGTACACGAGAATGTCGTCAACAAATGACAGAGTCCTACCCCTCCCGTCCAACTGTAGTTCAGTGGTCAGCACCGTATACACGTTGAATAGTACTGGTGACAGTGGTGAACCCTGCGGCAATCCTGGACATATCGTTATCGGCTCAGAAGACCAACTCCCGCATCTTAGCACCACTTTCCTTTGGAGCAGAACTGCAGCTATCCATCGTACAAGGTGAGGGGTGCACTTTCAGTCTGAGTAGGGTTTGCATCAAGTGCTCGAAAGATACTCTATTATATGCGTCCTCTAAGTCTATGGCGGCCGCACATGTCTCTTCTCTGACCTGAAATCCTTCGTAAACATCTTGAGCAAAGACCGCCACATTCGGCCATGACTCTTTCTTACGTCTGTATCCTCCAAGTGTGGGCGGGAAGCAGCTGAGTTGTTCCAAGTTAAAAGCAAGTCTGTGTACTACAATTTTCTCCAGTAGCTTGCCAGCAGTGTTCTGCATCGTAATGATTCTGTAGCCGCTTATCTTGGAATGGTCTTTGTTCGGTTTTGGCAGCGGCAGCAAGTAGCTGTGTAGTCATTCTTCTTTGACCTGACCCCTCTGGATACTGGTGTTGAATTCTCTGGCCAGTTCTTCCATGTCATCATCTGATATCATCAGTTCTGGTAATTTCTAACCTGAAATGTAAAAGCAATAACTTCAACATAATGTCTTATTCTCTGAAAATATTTATCAAGTGCAAAGTACACAAACTTGAAAAAAATTCTAGAATATAGCATCATTCTAAATTATCACCAGTTGAGTTGAGCTAAGAACCAACATCACTGCACTCAGGACATTCCCATACGCGCTCCGTCCCCTCGTTCAACAGCCAATGAAGAGTCACACCACTAATCGTTCCCACAGCTATCTGATTAAAGTTCTGGCCTTCCCTCTCAGTTTTGAGATTCTACCAGAACCCCTGCCAATCCCCTGCAATCTCATCCTTTCCACATACGGGTTCTCAATCTATTCCTCCACCTTGTCCCACAGGTGCACGACCACGTCTCCCTTGTCCATAGGTAATCGACCACCAAGAGGTGCATTCCCTGAAAGCCTATCAGCCTGTTCATTTTCCCCACACTCTCGCATGGCCAGGGCTAAAAAAACATACAATTCTTACAATCTGTGACCTCTGAAGCGAGGTGAGTTATTCCACATGAAACATTCCTCTCTCCACTTTACTAAGCATATTCCCTGAGGAGTCCGTGATAAAGACAATGTGTGTTGCAGTGGTCTCCTCTAACCAACGGAATGTCGCTGGTTAGAAAGCCATTTATGAATTATGTGTCCATTTTTACACATAACTATACAGGTTTTAACAAGATTCATTATGCTGAGGTGTAGACAATATATACATTATAATTAATATATTTTGTGAGACCATCTGGTTATACTTTTTTTTATGATCATGAAAATTTACAAAGGCGGCATCCCAGCGCATCTGAATCTGACTAGTCCGACTATTAGATTTAAATTTTATAAATCTGCAACAATTTTTATTAACATTTTTTGCTTTTATTTACTATATTTCTCATTATAATTATCGTGGCAAGAAAAAGAAATCTTGGTCATCTGAGATCACATCTGATGTTTGAACCTGAATATCCCATTCAGAAAGGCTACATTGATCTGTTATAAACCTATCATGGGGTTCCAAATGTTGCTGTATGTAGCCGAGGCGCGGTGTTGGGGTGAGCGCCCAACATTGCTCAAATACCTCAATGGCTCGTGAATACATAACCTATGCAGCAAAAGTCCAACTCCTGGCCTTCACGTGGCGGACCTGTTTAAACTAACAGGAGAAGGGGCGACGGCGAGTCTCTGGCGCCGGAAAATAACCAGTATGCTCTAGATGTGTATGCACGTACATGCATGCGCAGACAGGTGTGTGCGCGCGTACACATCTACACTCGAGTGAGACCACAGTCTGCTCTAGCAAAGAAAGGTGCTGAAGTCGGAGGCAACCAGCCAAGAGGCGCACCACAGAAATCAGGATGCCACGCAATCACGCAAAATGGAATATGTCGACTACTGCTAATCGTTATGGTGCTCGCCCTGCTTTGGACCCCCAGGCAGGTGCAGTGCCGGGCCCTATGTCTCGAAAGGGTCCAACCTCAACTACTGGAGGTCCTTCTCAGATGTCCTGTGGAGCCAGGGGACATGAGAATAGGACGACTGGCCATACTAAACGAAGACTTAAAATAATGCACTGGAATGCGGAGGGAGTCAGCAACAAAAAAATAGAATTAGAAAAAATCTTGGACCAAGAAAAAGTAAGCATATGTTGCTTGCAAGAAACTCACCTCAATGAAAATATAGCCTTCAAAATCAGAGGCTACCAGTGTTACCGATCTGACCGAAAGAACAGGCGAAAAGGTGGGATACTGACCCTTGTAAGAAATAACATCATGGCTTCCCAAATCAAAGTCTACATGGAAGGGGCTGAGTATCAGACACTTAAACTTAAGACAGGTAATACAGATCTACATCTGATCAATTACTACTGTCCAAGTGACCGCCCACAGGCACTGGACACTCTACCACTAAAAGAAAAAATGATTGTGTGTGGCGATTTCAACAGCCACTCGCAGAGCTGGGGCTATGATCACATGGACCAGAGAGGAGAGAGACTGGAAGACTGGCAGGATGAGAATAGATTCATGTTGATTAACAAGCCGTCCGACCCACATACTTTCTACTCGAGATCATGGCACTCTACAACTACACCTGACCTGGCTTTTCATTCACCAGACCTGGAGTGGAACATTACACGAACTGTTGGGAAACAACTTGGTGGCAGTGACCATCGGCCAGTCTTTCTAACCGTAGAAAATGAGCTTGTAAGTGAAAGCAGCACCCTCTCGAGGTGGAACTACAAGAAAGCAGACTGGGCAATGTACAAGCATCGCACCAGCATACTGGTTAGAAACCTGAACACTGAGAAAGACATAAATAAAGCAGTTGAAGAGTTTGGGAAATGCATACTACAGGCAGCGCGAGAAACAGTACCAAGAGGAGCCCGTAAACAATATAAACCCTACTGGAGTAGTGAACTGGAACAGTTGCATAATGATGTTGAAGTGTGTAGAAAGCAAGCAGAGGCCACACCCAGCCAAGAGCACCACAATAAATTCCAGCATGCAAAAGCCAAATTTCAAAGGGCCAAGCTGCAGGCTAGACGGAAAAGCTGGCAGGAGAAAACAGAGTCTCTGAACTTTGAAAGAGACACAAGGAAATTGTGGAAGCTAATAAAACAGCTTAATGACGAGGGCACAGGGAGAAACTCAAAAATTGCACTACATAAAGATGGAAAAATCTTAACAAGAAAGCAAGCAGCTGACCATTTTGCGGACTCGTTCGCACAAGATAGCAATATCAAAATTAGTCCAGAGAAACAACAAGAGATTCGAGAGAAACGACAACATACAGGACAGAAGGAAATAGTACATGAGGTTCTGGAGGCACCCATCACAATCAGCGAACTGGAGCTAGCCATATCAAAACTGAAAATGAGAAAGTCACCAGGAGCTGATGGTATCTCCAATGAAATGATCAGGAACCTAGGAACAGAGGCCAAAACAAAGCTGTTGCAGATCTTCAATAACAGCTGGACCTTAGGCAGTGTTCCACAAGCCTGGAGAGAAGCAATCATGATACCCCTCCTAAAATCAGGGAAAGATGGTTCCATTGCCTCTAGCTACAGACCAATTAGCCTCACCAGCTGTCTCTGCAAAACACTGGAGCGCATCATCAATCACAGACTGCAGTGGTACATTGAAAGTAAAAACATCCTTGTGCCACAGCAGGCTGGCTTTAGGCAGTGCTACTCTACGGAAGATCAGACAACCTACCTCTCTCAAGAAATTGAGGATGCATTCCAAGAGAAGAAGCTGGTGCTTGCGGCATGGATAGATCTGAAGAAAGCCTTTGACAAAGTCTGGAAAGAAGGTCTGATGAAGAAACTGAGAAACTGCAAAGTCAATGGAAGAATGTACAAATGGGTGAAAGCATACTTGCACAACAGAAGAGCCCGAGTACAGATAGACGGACTCAAGAGCAAGAAAGTACTACTGCGTTCACGGTGTCCCCCAGGGCGGAGTCTTGTCCCCCACACTTTTTCTAATCTTCATCAATGATCTTGTTGCTCACCTACCGCATGGAATTAAAGCGGCAATGTACGCCGATGACCTGGTTCTATGGAGCACAAATGAATATGCATCAGTGGCCACCAGATTGCTACAAAGAGCTGTAGATACATTTGCTGCATGGGCAAATAGATGGTGTGTCAGCATAAACACTGACAAGTGCAGCACAACCCTATTTACCCTCTCTCCAAAACAAAAGGCAGGGATCATCCAGATAAATGGAACACCCCTAAGAGAAGATAAAGAACCAACATACCTTGGAGTAACATTTGATGGCAAGCTGACATGGAGAAAGCACATCAACAAAGCAGTAGCAAAAGCCAGAAGGAAAATAGCCATCCTGAGAAAGCTAAGTGGAACCACATGGGGAGCCAGTACGAAAATACTTAGCAAAGTTTACCAACAGAGCATACGACCACACCTGGAATATGGGTCAACTGCGTGGTGTTCAGCATCAAATACCACACTACAAGAGCTGGACAAGGTGCAAAATCAAGCACTTAGAGTCACCACAGGAGGGATGAGATCAACCCCTATAGTGGAAATGGAGAAGATGGGGAGGACACAGGCACTGAGTGAGCGCAGAGATACGAAAACGCTAATACAAGCAGAAAAGTTCCTCAGCTTGCCAGGCCACCCTATGAAGAACAGATTTGAAAACCTAGCTATGGGGCGGTTGAAAAGAAGTAGTTTTATCCACCAGGCCAAACGACTCTGCAGAGAAACCACTGATCTGCCCACAGTTGGTATCCCCCTAACAACTATTCCAGAGCGAACTCCATGGAAAGATGAGCATAGACTATCGTTACAAATCCAGACAAAAGTGAGAGGAATATTTGACAAGGAAGAACAGAACAGTGTGCAGCGCAGAACAGCCACTCTCAGCTTCCTTGATGAAGAATACCCACAGGACCTCTGGATCCGAGTCTACACAGATGGGTCAGCACAAAATGCTGTTCGAAATGGAGGAGCGGGAGTGTACATAGAATACCCAAATAATACTAGGGACACAGCCAGAGTACCGACAGGAAAGTACTGCCATAACTATGATGCCGAAATTGAGGCAATCAAGATAGCAACAGAGAAATTACTAAATAACAGCAATGGTACTCAACCTGTGGTGCTACTAACAGATGCAAAATCAGTACTCGAGGCGCTCCTCTCTGGGAAATTGCCAGTACTAAGGACACTACTTTCTGAACTTAGCAGTCAGCATAAAGTCACCATACAGTGGATACCATCCCACTGTAGGAGTACCCGGAAACGACAGAGCTGATCAATTGGCTAAGGAAGGAGCCAAAGAGGAACAGCCTGATGTGCCCGTTACATACCACCAAAAGAAAAGAATGATCAAATCAGTCAGAAAGCCACCAAAACCTGCTCAAGATGACTACCACATTATGGACAGACCAGAACAAGTCATTATTCTGCGCCTCAGAACAGGACACAATAGATTACGCAACCACATGTATACAAAATTCAAGATTGGTGAAACAGCCATGTGCACATGTGGATTGGCGTCGCAGACAGCAGAGCACATACTCCAAGACTGCCCAAAATATAACATATCTAGGCAAACCTTCTGGCCTAGAGAGACGACAGTGGAAGATAAACTCTATGGACCACTGTGTGAACTGAAAAAAACAGTTCAATTCATGCAAGAGACGACATTGCAGATATAGACATATTTCAAGCGAACGAAAGAAGAAGAAGAAACCTATCATGGTATATTTGATATTTCCGCGAATTAATCCAGACACTGTGATGTATGGCTTGATTTGGCAAATCAACAGAATGTGTTTTTTTAATAAATCCCCGGCATGTTTACGTTAAATAGTTTGCCATTTCTTTCTGAACTACCGGCACTCATGCTAAGTTTCGAACACAGTATGCAGGATTACGAAATGCATTCATAACCACTTCACTACAGACCCGGCGACTGTTCATGTTTGTTTCAGAAGGTACAGTTAGTTACAGGACATCACAATCAACCACGGCATTTATTCCAGAAGTTGGTGTTGTTCTTCCACTTATGCCGTTAGGCGTCGTGGAGAAGGTTAATTGAAGCTCCAGCATCTGTGACTAGCGCCTTTCCTCCAGTTTCCTACCGGTTTGCTAGACCTGTCATAGGTTCCTTACCTACTAACCTAGTATAAGGACCGCAATGTAGCAGGAACGATCCTGATTTTAAATTTGAGTACTTACTAATGAGACCATCACCATAGAAAGGCCTTGAAAAACGAAATCTAATGGTACCTCAATGATCCCCATATGTCAATTCCAAGTGAAGATATTCACATTTTTGTGAAGGTAGTTCCATATAAAATTATCACGTTTGCCTTATTATTGGAACTCTTCGGTGTGGTCTGTTATTATCTCCCCTGCCGGTCTGGTGATTGTCTCAAACGGGTCAAAGACCGATCTTGAAAACTGACTACAAATATATGTTCTGTCATGTTAAATGATAAATAAATAATAAAAGTATACAAATAAATTATTAATAATCTTTAAACTTGTATTTTCTTTAACTTTAGTAGTTCAAATTGCAGGATGTTAGCCGATTGCGATCGATGTTCGCGTCGGCCGCCATCTTGGCTTTCCATGAACAAAGATGAAACTCGTGGGCGGAAATGATGTTTTTCTACCACCCTGATCGACTCTCATTGATGAAACTTTCCACATTAATATGGGTGCAGAATTCGAATCCACATCTAAAAATATTGTACAATTAAGTACACAAGCTTTAAAAAATAAAATTACTTACTTTACGGCAAATAGTCAAATGTAATAAAAATCTATGATAATTTCAACCAATCGCTGTGCACGAAATATTAGACTGACCTTTCCTGGAAAACCCCAGATGACGTCTGTTATTGTCATGTGATATTTGAATGAATGAATGAATGATGTGGGAAGCATGAATGGTCTTTACAGAAGCCATTTTTGATGACGCAATGGAAAAGTTTGGGGTGACCCCGTACATAACTTCCGGTTCAATTTCGGGTCACGGCACGATCGAAAAACCTACGCTATGGCTTACTTTAATAAATAATTACTATCAGTTACCAGTAAGTTAGCTAATATTGTCAAAATGCCAAATAACTGTCTTTGTACATAGTTAAACGAATATACTGTCGCTTTCACTTAATTCCGTAAAAAAAATTTGGCCGGCGGGGAATCAAAACACGGTAATAGGCGGAGATACTTACTGATATGCTACTGATGCCACGATGAAAGCTTAACACAAATGTATAATATAGTCAAACATATGTCCCGATGACGTCACATGACTAGGCTTTGATTGCGAATAGACCGTTTATTTGCAATTGGATTGCAAATAGACACCTTGTTCTGATCAAAATCAGATTTCCATATTGGAAGAAAAGGCTGAATACACTGACAACAACAAATGTAGGAAAGAAATCCAGATGAAGAAAGAAGGTAAGTATGATTTTATGGTCCGTCGGTGCATTTACGACTTTTTACTACATAATGTTAGCGTTGCAAATGTATGCGGCTTGTTTCATAGCATAGGACTTACTTTTTTTAGAGCACTTTTTCAGATCTTGATCTTCCTTGTGTAAGCATGGTAGCAGTAGCACATATGACTTGAATGTTCATTAACCATGACTAAAAGTTGTAATCTAGTGACGTGAATTAACTTTTTATTATACACATTATTTATATTTTTTATTATATATATACAAAGGCTTTTGATAAAGTGAGACATGTCAACATGATAAGGATGCTTGAAGATCTACAAATTGATGGAAAAGATCTTAGACTTGTAAAAAACATATATTGGAAACAACAAGCTGCCATAAGAGTTGATAATGAAGTAAGCCAATATCAGCCTATTAAAAGGGGTGTGAGACAGGGATGTGTAATGTCTCCAGATCTGTTTTCCCTGTACAGTGAAAGTATTTTCAGAAATATTGAAGATATGGAAGGAATCAACATTGGGGGACGATGCATCAATAACATTAGATATGCAGATGATACAGTCTTGATTGCAGACAATGAACAGGACCTGCAAAATTTAGTAGATGCGATTGTTATACACAGTGAACAACTAGGGTTAGAATTAGATTGTAAAAAGACACAGACTATGGTCGTCACTAGGAAGGACGAAATACCACAATGTAATATACAAGTAAATGGGAATATTCTTCAACAAGTGAGCAGGTACAAATTATCTCGGAACAGTAATAACATCTGATGGGAGATGCCTTGAAGAGATTAGAACAAGAATCGTCATGGCAAAAGTAGCCTTTAGCAAGATGAAAAACATATTGCCAATAAAAAGATGTCAATTGAAACGAGAAAAAGAGTGGTTGAGATGCTACATTGAACCTGTACTTTTATATGGATGTGAAGCGTGGACAATGAGCAGTCAGGCTGAAAAACATCTGATGGCTGTAGAGATGTGGTTTCTGAGGAAAATGCAAAGAATACCATGGACAGCCAGAAAGACCAATGAACAAGTCCTTCAAGAAACAAATGAAGATCGTAAATTGATTAGAGAAATTAGACGTAGACAGTCAAAAGTTTTTGGGCATGTTATGAGAAGAAATGGATTGGAGAATTTGGTGACAACTGGTAAGATCGAGGGGAACAGACCAAGGGGAAGATCTAGAAGCAAGTACCTGGATGGCTTGGCCTTGTGGCATGGTCGAGACAGAAACACGGAGCTGATCCACGACTCTGGTGATCGAGTGAGATGGCAGAACATGACCACCCACGCTTACCGGCATGGCACATGATGGATGGATATATATTATATATATATATATAATTTATTATACACATGAAGTTTGTAAGGTAAGTAAATCAATTTTTTTTTTTTACAATCTAATAAATATGAGATTTACATTTAATTATGTTGATAGAGAAGCTCTGTAAGAATAATTACCTCAGTCTAGATACTTGATAAATCAGTTCGACAGCACAGCATCCTAAGGGTGGTAGAGGACATTCCTTTCATCTGATGAAAAACTTTCTTTTTTTTTTTTTGCAGCATTGGCCAATCCATCCATGGGGTGTAAGTTTCACTTTAACTCAACAATTTTCCCCATCGTCCTCTCGTCAGAGCAATTTTTTTTTTCTTTCTCTGCATCATTCAGGTTAAAAGCACAGCTGTATGTTTTACAAAAAATCTGCAAGAGACTGTGATATGGTCAGGTATCTGTTCTGTTGCCCCACCTGCAATATTATGACTATGAGGATAGCGAAATCGGCCAACACTTCACGTGGTTTTGTTTACATAAGGGAGCATGCTGCATCTTCGTTGGGAACCTGTGTTTATATGTGGGTGCTGCACCGGTGTTACCAGGTTACATTATGATTTTTAAGCCAAACGTAAATAGAAACAAGCCAAATAAATGTATGTGTGTTTCATGCTCATATTCGCCTAAACAAATTAAATTTATAAGATAATAACTCATTACTATAGCAACGACCTTACAATTTCACATAAATGCAGACATTTAAGACTAGAAGAGATGACAAAATATAACCTAAAAATGCCAACAACAAAACATGTTTAATATGACCTTAAAATTTCTCTTTTTTCCACCTCTCTATGACACCCTGGCCAAGAGGTTAACGACATTGATCGTAATCCCGTATACCGTATATCCACGTGGAGAAAACAGCAGCTGCGAGAATCGGCAGCGTTTCGCACCCCGCTGGTAACTTATGGGGGTATGTGAGCCGGTCGTTCAGACAGCAATGGCAAACTACTGAACGTAAAAACTTGCCTAGTACATCAACAGCAGCTGAAAAATGCTGGTGTTGACTGCAACGTCCTTTTTAATTGTTACTGTCAGCTTCTTATTTGTGGGTAGAATTTTCATCTCGCAAAAGGCTATTGTAGCCATGCCTCTTCTTGTTTTAATCTCTACAAGCCATCTTCCATGTTGCGTCCGCTCGTTTTGAACTCAAGCGTAGCCCATACACATGCTATTTCTAGCCTGAACGATGAGCACGCAAATACAGCTAACTGATGCCGTGGAAAGTTTAGTATACAAACTACGTGGGTATACAGATGAATATTATTTCATGGAATCAAAACTACGTGGGTATACAAACGAAGTCTTTCTCTGTAATCCCGTATATTCTCATGAGTAACGTAACCTGCGCGAGAATCGGTGCTGTTTCTCGCCGCGTTGGTAACTTACGGGGTATGTGAGCCAGTCGCTCAGAAAGCAATGGCAAACTACTGAGCGTAATCTTGCCTAGTACATCAACAGCAGCTGAAAAAATGCTGGTGTTGACTGAAACGTGCTGTAAGGGATATGCAACATTTTTAAAAAATACAGACGAATAAGTATTTCATGGAATCAAAAATAGATGAGTGTACAGATGAATATTATTTCGTGGAATCAAACCTAAGTGGGTTAGTTAGTTAGTCGTAGTTCCAACCTCGTAGCAACGGGTTGTCCCCATTATGCTCCGTTCCTGTGCCAGTGAATATCGCACAAAACGCTCCCCACTGCCCAATGTGAAAAGTGGAAAAGACAGGAGTCTCGACAAACAACAGCCCGCACAGATAGATACACTGTGCATAATGCCGCCGCCAGAATGTCAACACAATAGTCTCCAACGAAACACCCAGTTCATCTCTGATGGAATCGGCAGTCATTTTCCCATCTGGATGTTTTCCTAGATGTTCACCCACACAGTCCACGAAAAATACAGTTCATTATCGATGGCAGTGGCAGTCAACCAGAAGCCCAGCAGCCACGCATTTCTGCATAAGGCAAAAACCGGTTAACTCTGGGACATAGCCATCTACCATCGCTCCGAACATGCAGTCACGTTCCAAAAAACCCTCGGGCAGATTCAAAAGCATTTCACACGAAACTCACAGCTCACTAAGTGGGTATACACACGAATAGTTAGGAATGTCATGGATTCAAAAATAGATGGGTATACAGACAAACAGTATTTCGTGGAATCAAAACTAAGTTGATAAACAGATGAATAGATAATGCGTGGAATCAAACACAGAGATCCGAAAGAGGTTGGGAATGAAAGGGAACTGACGAAAGAAATAGAAAAGAAACATTACATTTTTTAGCTACAATAAAAGACACTTTTATAAAGTAAATGATTTTTTTCAAAGCCTTGGGCAAATGATGTTATCCCGTATGCTGATTCGATTTCTTCTTTCGCTCGCTTGAAATTCGTCTATAACTGCCGTGTTGTCTCTTGTATGAACTTCGCTGTCTTTTTTAGTTCACTCAGTGGTCCGTATAGTTTATCTTCCACTGTTGTGTCTCCATGGTAGAAAGTTTGCCTACATATGTCATATTGTGGACAGTCTTGGAGTATGTGATCTGCTGTCTGTGGCGCCAATCCAAATGTGCACATGGTTGATTCGCCAGCCGTGAATTTTGCATACATGTGGTTGCGTCATCTATTGTGTCCTGTTCTGAACCGCAGAATAAAGATTTTTCTGGTATGTACATAAGGCGGTAGTCGTCTTGAGCAGGTTTTGGTGGCTTTCTGACGGATTTGATCTAGTAAAATTAATAAACGATATATTATTACTAGATTAATTCGAACACCAAGTTGTTTCAATATGGACACGTCTAGGCAAGCAAGTCTTTCAGTAACAAATGTTTATGTATATGGATCTTCTTGATATTAGGCTTTATGATTTGTGTCGGGGCCTACGAAGAGAGAGAGAGAGAGAGAGAGAGAGAGAGAGAGAGAGAGAGAGAGAGAGAGAGAGAGAGAGAGAGAGAGAGAGAGAGAGAGAGAGAGAGAGAGAGAGAGAGAGAGGCTGGTATGTTTCGTCTTGTACTTGTTTTCCCTCTTGTTCATGCGCCTATTGTCTTGTGATCTTCTGTAAAGTGTTTGGTTCTTTCTGGCTTTTCCGGTTGGATCTATCAGGTGAAAGATCATATAAAATAGTGTCTAAACTGCCTAGTGACTGCAGTAGTCGTGTGTCTGCCTTTTCCATCTTCTTTGGGTTACTGACGATTTGAAAACCGTTAGCGTCCTTCATTTTGTGGGTTGTTTTTGTGTGTGTTCATATCTTCTTGTGCTCTGAATTTACTATTGGAAGTTTGTGTCAGTTCTCAGGGGGCTGAGTGGTCTCGAGGTATGGTGTCCGCCTGGAGTGCTGGGTTCAGGCCCTGGTGAGGACCGGGATTTATTTAAAAAAACCCACCTGGACTTCCAGTAATAAAATTTCCCCTGGTCTCTGGGTAGTGAGATCGGACGCCCGTGTGTATTGTTGCGCACGTAAAAAATCCCTGGCAGTTGGAAATCGAAAAAGAGTAGCATAACAGGCGCTGTCCAGGGCGAAATTTCGAGTTAAAAATCTACCCAAAGTATTTCAGGATCCTCGCCGATGCAACGGAGTTCGTGCATTGAGCTGAGTTTCTCCAGACTCAGGTTTGAGTTAGGGGAAAACGGAGCACTTATGGGTTAAACCATGTGCCGTGATGTTGATCCAACGACTAAACTACTGTTCTGTTATGTTGATGAGTTTCTCGCATGAGGGGCGGGAAATCTTCTTGACCTTGTACATCAATTGCTAATACTGATGTTATCCGTGATCGTCTACTGTGACATTTATTTGCCCAGTGATTATCTTTAACACATGTAGGGCATTCGTGATCAATATTCTGTGGTTATTGTTAGTAATACCAGGTGTGTAGATCTCTATGGCCGGTCTCCCTGGCCTAGCAGTTAACGTCTTTCTCCGTAATCCCGATATTCTCGTGAGTAACGTAACCTGCGCGAGAATCGGTAGCGGTTCTCGCCGTGTAGGTAACTTACGGGGTATGTGAGTCGGTCGCTCAGAAAGCGATGGCAAACTACTGAACGTAATCTTGCCTAGTACATCAACAGCAGCTGAAAAATGCTGGCGTTGACTGCAATGTCCTATAAGGGATATGCAACATTTAAAAAAAAAGATCTCTATGTAACGGGGAACATCCTTTTTGGGGTTGCAGAATGCGCCCCCCCCCCCGCCCCCCACCACCAGCCCGTCTTTTTCAGCATGAAGACCTCAGCCTTGTTACCCGTTACAGTTGTTTTTTTTTTAAAATTCCTTCAGGAGTAATAGTGACAGGCAACCATAACACGGTCAGTCTGTCTCTGTCTTTTTCTAGATGTTCTAGTGCAGTGGTTCTCAACCTTTTTGGCCCGTGCCCCCCTTCACCATATTTTCAGAATGTCATTCCCCCCCTTCGTATTTCCTACCTAAAAATTTGGCCCGTGCCCCCCTTCACCATATTTTCAGAACTTCATCCCCCCCCCCCCTTTTCATATTTCCTACCTAAAAAATTCCCCCCCCCCCCTTTTTTTTTACACAGTATACGTAATAATGGAAGTTAAATTTAATAGCACATACCAAAACAAGTCTAGACGTCCACATAAAACGTGATTTGTGGGTCTACTTACTTTATAAAATGAATTTTAGAAGGGTGAGACATACAGAACCGTAAAGTATGAAGGGAAAAACAATATCAAGTAATCGGTTCTTGTATTGACACGATCTTGAAATAATCTTAATTCCCCCCCCCCCCCCCCCCCCCCCCCCCCTGAAAACCCTAAAATTCCCCACCGGTTGAGAACCACTGTTCTAGTGATATGTCTATCTCTAGGTTTGGCATAGATAGGGTTGCCAGATACGTGGGCACCAAAAGGAGGACATAATAAGACAAAAAGGAGGACATAATACGACAAAAAGGAGGACATATTGAATGTCTCATTTAAATCATTCCAGATTAAACCCACAATCAGTACAATTTTATTACAATAGCTGCCAATACATTTTTATCATAGTAGGTGGTTGGTTTACAGAAAGAAAATATTCTTTCAAAGCAGTAAACAGCCTCAACACCCTCTCAACAGCTGGAAACAAACTGAGCCATCTAGTTTTAGAGTGATAGAGTAGTTGCTGATAGTTAATGTTGACATAATCACAAAAATCCTTTAAAGTTTTTGTTCTGACAGTGTGTATAGAAAAGTAATTGAATATCTTCAAGACAATAGATTCAACGTCAATCTGCATTAAATCTGCACCATGTTAGATGCAGTTGTGCAGAACATGAGCAGAACATCGAACGCCTACTAATGGCTTGCTCAAGGCTTCCTTCAAATGCGAGAGCTAATTTCTACCTTCTCTTCTGTTAATGCCTCCAAAATTCATATTGGCATTGTCACCAGCAAAAGCAACACATTTGGAGTACAAATCATGTTTTTGGAGTGTTCTCAAAATTACTGTGATATAGTTTCTGAGGTTTCATTTGGTGTGCTATCTAACTCGAGAATCTTAGTTTGGATTCCACCTTCTTTCCAGTCAAAGTACTGAACAACGATCAGAAATATATTTTGCAAACCGTGATTGCTAGCACCTGTCAAAGGACCGAAACATAAAATACCATTTAAAGATTTATCCTGTTCATCAACAGTGTGGGGGACAATCACATGGTTTATTATTTCTTCAGTCTTTGATTTTGCACAAGCAATATTTTTAGCAATTTATGAATCTGTAAATAATGTGTGCATCAAACCAGCTGTGCAGGTCATCGAGTTGTAAGACTGATGATGACAAACTGAATAAAATGCCAAAGTTGCTTTCAGCAACACATTTGAGTACTTAGGCTGAAAAAAATAGACGTCAATGTGCTAGATGACGTGGACACTTTGATTAGGTTTTTATGTCTCTCACTGTCAACATGGCGCTCCAAGTCAGTAGTTCCTTTGTTGGCAATGGACAAGTAACTATTGCAAATCGTACACTTTGCCTCATTCTCGTTGCGTCCTTCAACGAAGCATTGAAACTTATTTTTCATAGTGTTCGAGAATTTGCATTTTCTCTTTGTAGAAGCCATTTTCATAAACATAGACAGCACAAATTACAAATAAAAAACACAATTTTTAGTGGCGTCTCTGCTACTGGAACCGGAAATAACATTAACATTTTGACCATAGAGACTACTGCATTGTTAGTGTTGCCAAATAGAGCAACAGTTAGATTCAAATTATACAAATAATTGGTGTTTCACATTTGGTATAAATAGGAAAATTAAATAAATATTATTAAGCAATGGATTTTAATAAAGAATGTAAACACACGGTAGAGTGTAGATACATTGTAAGTTGTAACAACAATACATAAAAAAATAACAACATAAAATATTTAAAAAGCCAGACATTTTAAAGATTTTAGCTTTGCCTGCTGGACGGAGAACATTAGGCTAAAAAGGAGGACATGTTCTCTTTTTGCCGGATGTCTGGTAACCCTAGGCATAGATAACTTTTTACCTTGTAACTTGTCATACACAGCTTTATGTGCTTCTATTGACAGGTGAAAGTTGGAGCCTCGAACATAATGTAGCTATTTTTGAATTCATATCAATAAATTGTTGTTTTCGGTAATAGCACTTCCAAAGAAAAACTCATCATATCCTTTAGAATATCAGTTCCAAAGAAAGAACTCACAGTATATCCTTACCACAAATGGAATTGACGGAAACCAGTTTTCACCGGAAAAAAGTAGTACGAGGGGGCTTGATATGAAAACCTTAACATTGTGATAGAAATTACAATAACCATGCCATTGTCTTTTAACGTATCAATATTGTTGTTAAGGATGTCAAGAGTGTTATGCACTAACATCACGGTGCAGATAATCATGGTGACATTATAAGGACACTTTAAAGATGGCCGCTTCAATCTTAACATTCAGCAGCATCAGACTGTACAAACATGTCTAGCTAGCTTGCCATATAGCAGCATAATACTGTACAAACATGTCTAGCTAGCTTGCCATATAGCAGCATAATACTGTACAAACATGCCTAGCTAGCTTGCCATATAGCAGCATAATACTGTACAAACAAGTCTAGCTAGCTTGCCATATAGCAGCATAATACTGTACAAACAAGTTTAGCTAGCTTGCCATATAGCAGCATAATACTGTACAAACATGTCTAGCTAGCTTGCCATATAGCAGCATAATACTGTACAAACATGTCTAGCTAGCTTGCCATATAGCAGTATAATACTGTACAAACATGTCTAGCTAGCTTGCCATATAGCAGCATAATACTGTACAAACATGTCTAGCTAGCTTGCCATATAGCAGTATAATACTGTACAAACAAGTCTAGCTAGCTTGCCATATAGCAGCATAATACTGTACAAACATGCCTAGCTAGCTTGCCATATAGCAGCATAATACTGTACAAATATGTCTAGCTAGCTTGCCATATAGCAGCATAATACTGTACAAACAAGTTTAGCTAGCTTGCCATATAGCAGCATAATACTGTACAAACATGTCTAGCTAGCTTGCCATATAGCAGCATAATACTGCACAAACATGTCTAGCTAGCTTGCCATATAGCAGCATAATACTGTACAAACAAGTTTAGCTAGCTTGCCATATAGCAGCATAATACTGTACAAACATGTCTAGCTAGCTTGCCATATAGCAGCATAATACTGTACAAACATGTCTAGCTAGCTTGCCATATAGCAGCATAATACTGTACAAACATGTCTAGCTAGCTTGCCATATAGCAGCATAATACTGTACAAACATGTCTAGCTAGCTTGGCATATAGCAGCATAATACTGTACAAACATGTCTAGCTAGCTTGCCATATAGCAGCACAATACTGTACAAACATGTCTAGCTAGCTTGCCATATAGCAGTATAATACTGTACAAACAAGTTTAGCTAGATTACCATATAGCAGCATAATACTGCACAAACATGTCTAGCTAGCTTGCCATATAGCAGTATAATACTGTACAAACATGCCTAGCTAGCTTGCCATATAGCAGCATAATACTGTACAAACACGTCTAGCTAGCTTGCCATATAGCTGTATAATACTGTACAAATATGTCCAGCTAGCTTGCCATATAGCAGCATAATACTGTACAAACATGCCTAGCTAGCTTGCCATATAGCAGCATAATACTGTACAAATATGTCCAGCTAGCTTGCCATATAGCAGCATAATACTGTACAAACATGCCTAGCTAGCTTGCCATATAGCAGCATAATACTGTACAAATATGTCCAGCTAGCTTGCCATATAGCAGCATAATACTGTACAAATATGTCCAGCTAGCTTGCCATATAGCAGCATAATACTGTACAAATATGTCCAGCTAGCTTGCCATATAGCAGTATAATACTGTACAAACATGCCTAGCTAGCTTGCCATATAGCAGCATAATACTGTACAAACACGTCTAGCTAGCTTGCCATATAGCTGTATAATACTGTACAAATATGTCCAGCTAGCTTGCCATATAGCAGCATAATACTGTACAAACATGTCCAGCTAGCTTGCTATATAGCAGCATAATACTGTACAAACACGTCTAGCTAGCTTGCCATATAGCAGCATAATACACAACCCCATCTTCCTCAACATATTCCGACAAGCACTGGAGATAAACATTTTCTGAAGCAGCCTCCACAAGCTCAGGAACCAGCCCATACTTGGACATAGAGATTCTCTGGTAGCAGTTCCCCCCACCTTTGGGATGCCAGCACCCACTGACATAAGGTTTTCTGTCCCAGTTATAGAAGTGTGCGTACACTAGGCTGTTGTTTTGTTTGATCTGCCTGTTGAGCTCTGTGAGAAAGCTTTCTGGAGTTATTTGGACCCAGTAGGTTGAGTTTGATAATGATGAAGTTTGGCATTTGGATTTCTTACTTGCCATTGGCTGGTAGTTTGTTTGTTTTCTTGTCCTTGATCTTGCAGAAAGTTCATTAGAGGTTCCCGTCTGAACTGTTTCATGGCTGTGATGTGTATATGATTCCTGGTTAACTATTTCTCCTCTTGATTCCTTGAATATTGTTTTATCTCTTGATTCCTGTAATACTTTTTCTCCTCTAGATTCTTGGAATACTGTTTCTCTTCTGGATTCCGGGAATGCTATATCTTCTGATTTCTGTAAGTCTGACAGAAAAGAACTGCTGTCATTGTTGGTTTCGCTATGTAGTGTTTTTGACATACTACTGTTTTGAATGATCGTTTCTGAGTGCACTTCAGCTGATCCGTCATTCCTGGCTGGAAGTACATTAGTGGTTTTAACTGGCTTATTCATGTGACTATTAGTACTTGTATTTTTAACTAACTTATCCACACAACTGTTGTCATGGCTGTTTCTAGCCAGTAGAATAGCACTCACATACAGTTTGGCACATACTTCTGTCACTGACTGAACCACTACATAATGTGATTGAAGAAAACTTTTTACATGTTTCACATAATCACTGGCTGCCATTGCTAAAAGTACAATGATGTCATTATCATGGCAGATAGACTTGCCATACTTAAACACTGCTGTAAACCTCAGCTGAGCCTCAGAGTCAACAAATGAATCAATGAAATTGATCACAAAGTTGTCTTTCTTACTTTCATTAATAATGCTCTGAAGTTCTATTGCAGTTTTATTAAATATAACAAAGTAATCCACAAAGTGACATTTTTTAAATACAGCAATGTACCTGTTGTGGGGTTCTGATTTGCCAGATTTATTGTAATTCTGAGGGTAGGGTTTATTAATTTTTTTGCTTTGTGACAGTTTGGTGGCAACATATGAACAATCCTGGCTTATAGTTGAAATCCAAGTAACGAAAAACCCATCCGTTTTGACCTGTGAAATCACCTTTGAAAGAGTGGATTCACTACACACATAAGCAAATGATTTGAAATTTATCCTTGGTGACAATTCTCACACCAAACTCACTGTCCATACTCAGAATGTTCTGGTCATACATTCCTGCATCAGCTATGGAACATAAAGCACATTTCATGACTCCATTTAGATCTGCATCAACTGCCCAGGAGTTTAATAGAAAGGCCCAGTTTAAACCACTATGATGATGAAAGAGTGTTCCACATGATCCATCCATACCACCCGTGTGACCCCAAGACTTCCCATTATCCTGTACATCCCAACCTAGTCCATACCAGTCACGGCCATTCTCGAAATCTGGCCGTGACAAACTTTCTGTGGCCAGTTTGCCTGTCAATAAAGGTTTAGCTAATTTGTTGCAAGTACAGTTAAATAGGTGCACAGGTTTGAGATTATTTATGTGTCTGTTTGAATTACAATCTGGGATAGAACATTCTCTGGCTGTTATTTTCAAACTGCAGGTGTCACATTTTTTGTCAACATACATTTCTGAAGTCTGGTAGGGTTGGCAGATGTCAGGACTAGAGTTATCCTGCCAATCAACTGAGTCAAAGTTCTGGCCAGGTTCACAGCCAACAACACTAGAATTATACTGACAGTCTCTTGAGTCAAAATTCTGGCCAGGTTCACAGCCAACAACACTAGGATTATACTGACAGTCACTTGAGTCAACATTCTGGCCAGGTTCACAGCCAACAACACTAGGATTATACTGACAGTCACTTGAGTCAACATTCTGGTCATCTTCACAGCCAACAGCACTAGAATTATGCTGCGAATTATTTGAGTCAAAATTCTGGCCAGGTTCAAAGCCAACAACACTATAATTATACTGGCTATCACTTGAATCATATTTCTGGTTAGGTTCACGGATGTCAGTTGAATTACACTGCCAACCGTTTGAATCATATTTTTGGCTACCCTGACAGATGCAATTAGAATTACACTGCATTTCACCTGAATTATATTTCTGACTAGGTCGACAGATGTCACTAGAATTAAATTGCCAATTTCTTGAATCACAATGCTGGCTAAATTGACAAACAAAATCATTAGAATTACATTGTCTATTACTTGAGTTATGTTGCTGGATAGACTGACAGATGACACTAGAATTACACTGCCAGGTACTTGAATCACATTGCTGCTTAGGTTGGCAGATCACATCACTAGCATTGCACTGTCTACCACACAAACACACATTCTGGTGTAAAAATGTATCACGCTGATACTGCATTTTTATTTGTGGTGTTACAGAGGCATTAGATTCCCCAAACATATACTCTGAGATATATTCTCCACACAGTCTGTGTTGGTTTTCTTTAAATAAATATCTGATGTATTCATGATTAAACCATGTTCTACATTGTAAACATCTTTTTTGCGAGAAAAGATCTGTTTATAGACTGGCTTCTTCCACAAGATTATCAGACAAGACAAAACTGGTGTCTGATTTATTCAGACAGCCTAAATGGCATGTCACTGATTGTGGCCTCTGAGCTTGTCAGAAATATGCTGGAAGAGACCCCTGTTAAATCATCTTGATTAGCATGATAATGATCGCAATGGCTGTCTTGATTAACTTTCCCATTTCCATGACAGTTTTTACTCTCAACTGCATTTATTGTTAACTGTTGTGCTGGCTGGCAACAGAAATCATATCTCCTAACAGTTTCTGGTCCCGGCGGTTCAGCGCCAGTCTTAGTGCTCAAGGCATCCTTTACTGTGCTGTCAAGCTGCACCCGAGAGGCACTGGTATTACACTGGCTAACAGCTTCTTCCATGCAGTTAATAAACTTGAGCAAAGAAGCAGCATCAGCAACGAGGCCTCCATAAGATGCAGAACTCTCCATAGCCATGCCACCATATTGTGGCAAAACCAAGCCTTCTTCTGGGTAGAGTGAAGTAACCACTTGTGGTTCACGGTTATTGAAATATTCCACCTGAAGGGAAAAAAAAGAAAAATCACATTTCATTCATTTCCCTTGAGGCTGACTTGTGATGGTATCACCATGCAGTTGGTGTCATGTTATGAAGCCCCTAGTGCCAGTACACTTGATGTACTCCTACAGTGAATGCTTCTGTAGCCATTTTTTTTTAAATGTGATGATCAGAGTATGGAGCTTAAGGCTCTAAAAATTGTACAAATATGCAGGCATTTAAGGCCTGAAAAATAACATAATGTTACCTAAAATGTCACTTGTTACCTTACAAATTAAAATATGATTTTAAAATATCCACACACACAACAATCTTTGAATTTTATATATTCACAAATTTGACTGCTTAATTCTAAAATATCAAAGAGTAACCTAAAAAATAAACATGGCTTGATTAAAGTATTTTATTTTAAAGCTAAATTGTACAGACTATATAATTAGGAAACATTAAACACAAATCAACAAAACTCTAACTATATTTACTGACCATATAACTGGTTCCAAGCTGACTGACACTATAAAAATAATACATATACATAATAGGACCTAGCATTGGAAGTTCATGATGGAAGTTGTTTAATGCAAAATATGACACTAAAGCTGCCTGGTTCAAAAATGGTATAATATACAGTTCTGGATGATGACAATAATCAAACAATTTTAAAAAAAAGATGATACATAAATCTGGTGACAGCAGCAATAAAAAATAAAAGTAGCTGTGATGATCGTGATGAAAATATTCTTAAAGGTATTAGTTTGAATGTGATTTTAATGAAGTAAGAAAAGTAAGTCAAGTTTTCCCTCATCAAGGATTCAGCACTTCATGTCTCTACGTGGTGCCTGTATTAAGTTAATGGTTTTCTGTGGGATCCCATAATATCTCATCAATTTCCAAAGAATCAAGGCTGTCAAAAGCCTTTTCACAATCTACAAATCCAGTATAAAGTGGTGAATTCAGTTTAATATTTAGCTCCCTTGTTATTGTAATGTGACAGTCTGATTTGAGCAGGATTTGAAAGCCTGCTTGTTCATCCATTAGTTATTTGTCAATGACATCTTTTAGTTTCTCCAGAGTGATCTTGCTTAATAATTTCCAAGGAACTGACAATAACATTATTCCTCTATTATAAATCTCACACTCCTGTATGTCCCGTTTCTTTGGCATTGCCACAGATATCCTCTCATTCTGCTGGTATTTTTTCAGTTTCCCAGATTCTGTTAAACAATTTGTGCAGTAACTCATTGAGGTGTTTATATTAATTTTAACAATCTCTGCTGAGTTGCCATATGTCTGCGCAGAATAGTGTAACTAAAATGTTATGACAGAATCATCAATGTAGACAGAACATGGACAGAACTAAACCAATTAAAGTGAAGAAACAGACACTGGCACTGGAAATAACACACACTGAGAAAACCTGAGGATAGTGCAGCTATGTACTTTCTTGTCTGGAACCCACTGGGTAACTGAAATAGTGGGAGACCTAAAACATACGCGGAAGAGAATTAAAGACAGACATATAAATAATATGGGGAAATATGGACGAGATGCAGAAGAGAATTAAAGACAGGCATAAATAATAGGGAAATATGGACGAGATGCAGAAGAGAATTAAAGATAGACATAAATAACAGGGAAATATGGACGAGATGCAGAAGAGAATCAAAGACAGACATAAATAATGGGGAAATATGGACAAGATGCAGAAGAGAATTAAAGACAGACATAAATAATAGGGAAATATGGACGAGATGCAGAAGAGAATTAAAGACAGACAATAATGGAGAAATATGGACGAGATGCAGAAGATAATTAAAGACAGACATAAATAATATGGGGAAATATGGACGAGATGCAGAAGAGAATTAAAGATTGACATAAATAATATGGGGAAATATGGATGAGATGCAGAAGAGAATTAAAGACAGACATAAATAATAGGGAAATATGGACGAGATGCAGAAGAGAATTAAAGACAGACAATAATGGAGAAATATGGACGAGATGCAGAAGATAATTAAAGACAGACATAAATAATATGGGGAAATATGGACGAGATGCAGAAGAGAATTAAAGATTGACATAAATAATATGGGGAAATATGGATGAGATGCAGAAGAGAATTAAAGACAGACATAAATAATGGGGAAATATAGATTAGATGCAGAAGTAAATTAAAGACAGACATAAATAATGGGGAAATATGGACAAGATGCAGAAGAGAATTAAAGACAGGCATAAATAATGGGGAAATATGGACGAGATGCAGAAGAGAATTAAAGACAGGCATAAATAATGGGGAAATATGGACGAGATGCAGAAGAGAATTAAAGATAGACATAAATAATGGGGAAATATGGACGAGATGCAGAAGAGAATTAAAGACAGGCATAAATAATATGGGGAAATATGGACAAGATGCAGAAGAGAATTAAAGACAGGCATAAATAATGGGGAAATATGGACAAGATGCAGAAGAGAATTAAAGACAGACATAAATAATGGGGAAATATGGACGAGATGCAGAAGAGAATTAAAGACAGACATAAATAATGGGGAAATATGGACGAGATGCAGAAGAGAATTAAAGATTGACATAAATAATATGGGGAAATATGGATGAGATGCAGAAGAGAATTAAAGATAGACATAAATAATATGGGGAAATATGGACAAGATGCAGAAGAGAATTAAAGACAGGCATAAATAATATGGGGAAATATGGACGAGATGCAGAAGAGAATTAAAGACAGGCATAAATAATATGGGGAAATATGGACGAGATGCAGAAGAGAATTAAAGATAGACATAAATAATATGGGGAAATATGGACAAGATGCAGAAGAGAATTAAAGATAGACATAAATAATATGGGGAAATATGGACAAGATGCAGAAGAGAATTAAAGACAGACATAAATAATATTGGAAAATATGGATGAGATGCAGAAGAGAATTAAAGACAGACATAAATAATATTGGAAAATATGGATGAGATGCAGAAGAGAATTAAAGACAGGCATCAATAATGGGGAAATATGGACGAGATGCAGAAGAGAATTAAAGACAGACATAAATAATATGGGGAAATATGGATGAGATGCAGAAGAGAATTAAAGACAGACATAAATAATGGGGAAATATGGATGAGATGCAGAAGAGAATTAAAGACAGACATAAATAATGGGGAAATATGGACGAGATGCAGAAGAGAATTAAAGACAGACATAAATAATGGGGAAATATGGATGAGATGCAGAAGAGAATCAAAGACAGACATAAATAATGGGGAAATATGGATGAGATGCAGAAGAGAATTAAAGACAGACATAAATAATGGGGAAATATGGATGAGATGCAGAAGAGAATTAAAGACAGACATAAATAATGGGGAAATATGGACGAGATGCAGAAGAGAATCAAAGACAGACATAAATAATGGGGAAATATGGATGAAATGCAGAAGAGAATCAAAGACAGACATAAATAATGGGGAAATATGGATGAGATGCAGAAGAGAATTAAAGACAGACATAAATAATGGGGAAATATGGATCAGATGCAGAAGAGAATTAAAGACAGACATAAATAATGGGGAAATATGGACGAGATGCAGAAGAGAATCAAAGACAGACATAAATAATGGTTAAATATGGATGAGATGCAGAAGAGAATCAAAGACAGACATAAATAATGGGGAAATATGGATGAGATGCAGAAGAGAATTAAAGACAGACATAAATAATATGGGGAAATATGGACAAGATGCAGAAGAGAATTAAAGACAGACATAAATAATATGGGGAAATATGGACGAGATGCAGAAGAGAATTAAAGACAAGCGTAAATAATGGGGAAATATGGATGAGATGCAGAAGAGAATTAAAGACAGGCATCAATAATGGGGAAATATGGATGAGATGCAGAAGAAAATTAAAGACAGACATAAATAATATGGGGAAATATGGACGAGATGCAGAAGAAAATTAAAGACAGACATAAATAATATGGGGAAATATGGATGAGATGCAGAAGAGAATTAAAGACAGACATAAATAATGGGGAAATATGGATGAGATGCAGAAGAGAATTAAAGACAGACATAAATAATATGGGGAAATATGGACAAGATGCAGAAGAGAATTAAAGACAGACATAAATAATATAGGGAAATATGGACGAGATGCAGAAGAGAATTAAAGACAGGCATAAATAATGGGGAAATATGGATGAGATGCAGAAGAGAATTAAAGACAGGCATCAATAATGGGGAAATATGGATGAGATGCAGAAGAAAATTAAAGACAGACATAAATAATATGGGGAAATATGGACGAGATGCAGAAGAAAATTAAAGACAGACATAAATAATATGGGGAAATATGGATGAGATGCAGAAGAGAATTAAAGACAGACATAAATAATGGGGAAATATGGATGAGATGCAGAAGAGAATCAAAGACAGACATAAATAATGGGGAAATATGGATGAGATGCAGAAGAGAATTAAAGACATACATAAGTAATGGGGAAATATGGATGAGATGCATAAGAGAATTAAAGACAGGCATAAATAATGGGGAAATATGGATGAGATTCAGAAGAGAATTAAAGACAGACATAAATAATATGGGGAAATATGGACAAGATGCAGAAGAGAATTAAAGACAGACATAAATAATATGGGGAAATATGGATGAGATGCAGAAGAGAATTAAAGACAGACATAAATAATGGGGAAATATGGACGAGATGCAGAAGAGAATTAAAGACAGACATAAATAATGGGGAAATATGGATGAAATGCAGAAAAGAATCAAAGACATACATAAATAATGGGAAAATATGGACAAGATGCAGAAGAGAATTAAAGATTGACATAAATAATGGGGAAATATGGACAAGATGCAGAAGAGAATTAAAGACAGACATAAATAATATGGGGAAATATGGATGAGATGCAGAAGAGAATTAAAGACAGATATAAATAATATGGGGAAATATGGACAAGATGCAGAAGAGAATTAAAGATTGACATAAATAATATGGGGAAATATGGATGAGATGCAGAAGAGAATTAAAGATTGACATAAATAATATTGGGAAATATGGATGAGATGCAGAAGAGAATTAAAGACAGACATAAATAATATGGGGAAATATGGACGAGATGCAGAAGAGAATTAAAGACAGGCATAAATAATGGGGAAATATGGATGAGATCCAGAAGAGAATTAAAGACATAAATAATGGGGAAATATGGATGAGATCCAGAAGAGAATTAAAGACAGACATAAATAATATGGGGAAATATGGACAAGATGCAGAAGAGAATTAAAAACAGACATACATAATAAGGGGAAATATGGATGAGATGCAGAAGAGAATTAAAGACAGGCATAAATAATGGGGAAATATGGACGAGATGCAGAAGAGAATTAAAGACAGACATAAATAATATGGGGAAATATGGATGAGATGCAGAAGAAAATTAAAGACAGACATAAATAATATGGGGAAATATGGATGAGATGCAGAAGAAAATTAAAGACAGACATAAATAATATGGGGAAATATGGATGAGATGCAGAAGAGAATTAAAGACAGACATAAATAATATGGGGAAATATGGATGAGATGCAGAAGAGAATTAAAGACAGACATAAATAATGGGGAAATATGGACGAGATGCAGAAGAGAATTAAAGACAGACATAAATAATGGGGAAATATGGATGAGATGCAGAAGAGAATCAAAGACAGACATAAATAATGGGGAAATATGGATGAGATGCAGAAGAGAATTAAAGACAGACATAAATAATGGGAAAATATGGACAAGATGCAGAAGAGAATTAAAGACAGACATAAATAATGGGGAAATATGGACAAGATGCAGAAGAGAATTAAAGACAGACATAAATAATATGGGGAAATATGGATGAGATGCAGAAGAGAATTAAAGGCAGACATAAATAATGGGGAAATATGGACGAGATGCAGAAGAGAATTAAAGACAGACATAAAAATAATATGGGGATATATGGATGAGATGCAGAAGAGAATTAAAGACAAGCATAAATAATATGGGGAAATATGGATGAGATGCAGAAGAGAATTAAGACAGATATAAATAATATGGGGAAATATGAATGAGATGCAGAAGAGAATTAAAGACAGACATAAATAATGGGGAAATATGGATGAGATGCAGAAGAGAATTAAAGACAGACATAAATAATGGGGAAATATGGACGAGATGCAGAAGAGAATCAAAGACAGACATAAATAATGGGGAAATATGGATGAGATACAGAAGAGAATTAAGACAGACATAAATAATATGGGGAAATATGGATGAGATGCAGAAGAGAATTAAGACAGACATAAATAATGGGGAAATATGGACGAGATGCAGAAGAGAATTAAAGACAGACATAAATAATATGGGGAAATATGGACGAGATGCAAAAGAGAATTAAAGACAGACATAAATAATATGGGGAAATATGGATGAGATGCAGAAGAGAATTAAAGACAGACATAAATAATGGGGAAATATGGACGAGATGTAGGAGACAGCAAAAGATAGGATGACTTGGTGTGAGTTGCCTGTGCCCCAATTGAGGATACAGGTCAAAAGAAGAAGACACTAGGATCTCCATGGGATTGATTTTGTTGCCAGGATCTGCTATGGAATTATATAAACCAAATTCAGAACAACCTCAGATGTGTTACACCATCTCTACAACACAGATGCCCACAAATGAACGCTGACCCTAATTTAAATTCCTAACTGGTGATGCCTGAAATGAAATGAATAAAACTGACTACTTACCTTCTTTGCCGGCTTCATGACTAAGGGGTTATGGACACAGTTCGTAATCCCGTATACCAGGTTCGAAACACTGCTGCTGGCGATTTGGCAGCTGACTGCTCTGCATTGGCTTTTTATGAAATGGTATGGGTCCGGTCGTTCAGAAATCAATGGCCAACTACTGAACGTAAACTTTCCCAGGAATCACAAACAGCCAAACAATTATGGGTTCTTCTTCTTCTTCTTTCGTTCGCCTGAAATATGCTTATAACTGCAATGTTGTCTCTCGTATGAATCCAACAGTCTATTTTAGTTCATTCAGCGGTCCATAGAGTTTATCTTCCACTGTTGTCTCTCTAGGCCAGAAGGTTCGCCTGGATATGTTGTACAACTTTTAACTTACCTCCTTTAACTCTTGTATTACCGGGGCCCCGAAGATTGTGAAGAATATCAACAGTATAAACCTGTGCATGTTGTAAAAGGCAACTATAGAAGGCTAGTCTGAGACTGGCTATCTCACATCATGGAGATAAACAAGAAATCCAACAAACCATATACTGAGCTACACATGACTTGGCATGCAGGTTTGTGAGCACTCCACGAGAAGTTTCAAGGAAAAAAGAAGAAAGACATAATTTACCTCTATGCATTTATAGTGAGCTCTTCCTCTCTTGCCCACAGTGATACCGTGGATGTGCAGGTCTTGGAGGAAAGACTGCAAGACTCTGTGATAAGGCTGACCACTTAATGCTTCTATGACTTCTCCGAGAACAAGGTAGCCAAGGTTGGAGTAAGAATGCCAGGTACCTGTGTTGCCATAGACCAAAATATGTTATATTATTTGATTGTATATTATTACTTGATGATGGCAACACAAGAAGTATAACTGCAGGTATAGTTAAACCTATAGGAAAAACAACTGTTGTGTATTTTTAAAAGGAAGATTAGATGCAGCAAAAACAAACATAACTGAAACACTGATACAAAGGTGTGTGTGTGTGTGTATATATGTATATTTTATAGACCAGCCACCCCTAGCCACCGTACTACCACATCTCCTCACACTAGTGCATGCACGCAACCAAGAGGCAATCAAAAAGTTTTGCACTTTAGTATGACAAAGTCAAGGCACAATTCTGAAAAAATTGTTATGAACTTCTTATAACTTATGTTATAGTCCTTCTCTATGTATTCACCCATTGAGGCGATGGACTTCCTCCATTTCATCTTCAGCAATCTGATGGCCTTATTGTAGAAATTCTCCGTCTGGGTCAAGAACCATGTCTCCAGTTTTTTTTGTTGCCCTCACCTGCTTTGAACTCAAGCGTAGTCCACACACACTATTTATAGTAGTGATGGACTGAATTTTGCGTGTGGATTAGCTTTCCCAATTAACAGTGTCCTTCGCCATCAGGTGAACCCACTCCGACTTCAGAATTACTTGTAATTAACGTCCCCAAGTCAAGGACGACAGGTCAACATTTTAGTCCAGCTGTCCAGTGTAGGGGTTGAACCGCTTACCTCGGATCAGCACACCAGATGTTTAAGAACACACGTTCTTATCCATTCAGCCATGCGGACCTGCTGTTTCCAGTTCAATTATCAAGACCCGATCATTAGAAAATATGACAATCGCTCAACGGATTTTTTATGTTTGGAAACAGGAGGAAGTCACTCTGTGCCAAATCTGGTGAGTATGATACATGAGATATGATGCTGATATTAACCTCAGGCAAGCATCTAGCCACTACTGCAGCTCTCAGAGATGATTGTACCACAGCCATATTAACTGATGATGATTTCAAAGCTACAGGGACTAACTAGTACATCATGTTCAAGTTAGATTGTATCTTGCTAAACCTGATGCAATAAATAGCCATGCTATGGAATTAGATTATAGCTGTCTAAACCTGTTGCAAAAACGGCCATGGTATGTAATTAGTTTAGTTTAGTTGACGGATCAACATCACGGCACATGGGTGCAGCCCATAAGTGCTCCGTTCTTCTCCTTACTCAAACCTGAGTCTGGAGAAACTCAGCTCAGTGCACGAACTCCGTAGCACTGGCGAGTATCCTGAAATACTTTGGCTGGATTTTTAATTCGAAATTTTGCCCGGGCAGCGCCATTAGGCTACTCTTTTTCGATTTCCAACTGCCAAGAGATTTTTTACGTGCGCAACAATACACACGGGTGTCCGATCTCACTACTCAGAGACCAGGGGAAATTTTTACTAGAAGTCCACGTGAAAAAGTTCTGGTCCTCACCGGGGCCTGAACCCGGGACCTCCAGCACTCGAGGCGGACACCATACCTTGAGACCACGCAGCCCCCCCCCCCCCTCCCCACGCAGGTATGTAATTAGATTGTATCTACCTGTTGCAATAAACGACCATGGTATGTAATTAGATTGTATCTTGCTCAAACTGTTGTATCTGGCTAAACCTGTTACAATAAACGGTCATAGTATGTAGATTGTATCCGTTGCTAAATATGTTGCAATAAATTCAGTAAACGGCCATACTATGCAGTTAGATTGTATCTTGTTCAAACTGTTGTATCTGGCTAAACCGATTGCAATAAACAGCCATGGTATGTTTCATCATTTGTTCTTCTTTATCTATTGGGGAGTCTACAATGACATTTGCACACATACAGCCGTTTAATGCATTAAATATGATAAAAGACTGTATCTGCCAGATAACAAAATAATCCTATCAATTCAGCACAGCATGTAGACTACTAATGTCAAACATTATGATAAATTTATCACAGTTCATTCAATATTTCTTATCTTAAAACACCCACTAATAAAAGAATTCAAAGTGTACTATCACATCATTATTTTACAGACAGAAGGTCACATGAGTTCACCTGTCAAAATAATATAGGTCAATATGATAATCAGTTGGGAGAGTTTATGATTAACATCACTGTTGTTGTGTTATCCCAATGCTGCTGAGTTATCTACTCTTGACAACCCAATGCTGCTGAGTTATCTACTCTTGAAGACCTAACACTGCTGAGTTGTCTACTTTTGGTAGCCCAAAGTATGGGTCTTGGTTCAAGCCATAATCAAAGTGTTCTTTCTGCTATCAATTTGTAACACTAGGGTATCTGCGTAGACAGCTCAGTACTGGACCACCAATCACTACAAGTACTCTGGACTGATTATTAACCATTATAAGTGCACTTATTTTAATCACAGCAAATGTTATATATGCTTAAAATGCAAGTGCAGAGAATACAATCTTCTTCTGCTGCCCTTATTTCCCTTTGAAGAATAGGCTCTCAACTCACATACGCCCCCTGTCTCATCTTTTGCTATCTCCTTGAGCTTCCCCCATATGATATGAGTCTCTTATTCTCTCCTCCGTAATGACCAGAGGATTTGGCCAACACTTAGACCGAGGAAAGGATGGACGGGCACATAATCAGACTGCTACTGGTACAATTTGTATTGGGACTCTTTGCTGGTTATTGATGATGAGGATGGAGTATCTGGCAATGTTTTGAGTGCTGTGATCTCGGTTCTTGACTCAAGTCAACTCATTTTCTTCTTCGTGTGTTTTTAGTTCTTCTATTTCATTTGCCTTGTGGGGCACAGACAGCGAAGGGACTTTCTAATTATACTATCATTAGGTTTTCTCATTGTGTGTCCCATCTCTCCCTCACTTCCGATTTTCTGGAAACTGTCTAGCTCTCTCCAGAAGCTACACATTAGTGATTTTATCGTACCATTCTAGTCCCTACTGAATAAGTAACCTGAGCTATGGCAATAACCACCATGAAAAAACCATAAGTCTTTTCAAGATTCAATATATACTGATCCGCATATTTAAATACCTAGCCAGAGTTTTTAGTATGCTCAGGGCTAATGTAAACAATATAGTAATACACTGTGTGTTGCCCGAGGCACATGGTCAACAACTGATTCCATTTGTTGCATTGTATAGCACAGAAAACAGAGTATATCTGTCACAGGTGTACTGGATATATTAATCACAACATGGTAATGGGTCAAGTAAAGAACCATTTTACATATCTTCAGATGTATTGGGCACATGCTAAGTAAACAAAGAACCATTTTACACATCTTCAGATGTATTGGTCACATGCTAAGTAAACAAAGAACCATTTTAAACATCTTCAGGTGTATTGGGCACATGCTAAGTAAACAAAGAAACATTTTACACATCTTCAGGTGTATTGGGTACATGCTAAGTAAACAAAGAACCATTTTACATATCTTCAGATGTATTGGTCACATGCTAAGTAAGCAAAGAACCATTTTACACATCTTCAGGTGTATTGGACACATGCTAAGTAAACAAAGAACCATTTTACATATCTTCAGATGTATTGGTCACATGCTAAGTAAACAAAGAACCATTTTACATATCTTCAGGTGTATCAGGTACATGCTAAGTAAACAAAGAACCATTTTACATATCTTCAGGTGTATTGGGCACATGCTAAGTAAACAAAGAACCGTTTTACACATCTTCAGATGTATTGGTCACATGCTAAGTAAACAAAGAACCATTTTAAACATCTTCAGGTGTATTGGGCACATGCTAAGTAAACAAAGAAACATTTTACACATCTTCAGGTGTATTGGGTACATGCTAAGTAAACAAAGAACCATTTTACATATCTTCAGATGTATTGGTCACATGCTAAGTAAGCAAAGAACCATTTTACACATCTTCAGGTGTATTGGACACATGCTAAGTAAACAAAGAACCATTTTACATATCTTCAGATGTATTGGTCACATGCTAAGTAAACAAAGAACCATTTTACATATCTTCAGGTGTATCAGGTACATGCTAAGTAAACAAAGAACCATTTTACATATCTTCAGGTGTATTGGGCACATGCTAAGTAAACAAAGAACCGTTTTACACATCTTCAGATGTATTGGTCACATGCTAAGTAAACAAAGAACCATTTTACACATCTTCAGGTGTATCAGGTACATGCTAAGTAAACAAAGAACCATTTTACATATCTTCAGGTGTATCAGGTACATGCTAAGTAAACAAAGAACCATTTTACATATCTTCAGGTGTATTGGGCACATGCTAAGTAAACAAAGAACCATTTTACACATCTTCAGGTGTATCAGGCACATGCTAAGTAAACAAAGAACCATTTTACATATCTTCAGGTGTATCAGGTACATGCTAAGTAAACAAAGAACCATTTTACATATCTTCAGGTGTATTGGGTACATGCTAAGTAAACAAAGAACCGTTTTACACATCTTCAGATGTATTGGTCACATGCTAAGTAAACAAAGAACCATTTTACACATCTTCAGATGTATTGGGCATCATGCTAAGTAAACAAAGAACCATTTTACATATCTTCAGGTGTATTGGGTACATGCTAAGTAAACAAAGAACCATTTTACATATCTTCAGATGTATTGCGTACATGCTAAGTAAACAAAGAACCATTTTACATATCTTCAGATGTATTGGGCACATGCTAAGTAAACAAAGAACCATTTTACATATCTTCAGATGTATTGGGCACATGCTAAGTAAACAAAGAACCATTTTACATATCTTCAGGTGTATTGGGTATATGCTAAGTAAACAAAGAACCATTTTACATATCTTCAGATGTATTGCGTACATGCTAAGTAAACAAAGAACCATTTTACATATCTTCAGATGTATTGGTCACATGCTAAGTAAACAAAGAACCATTTTACATATCTTCAGGTGTATCGGGTACATGCTAAGTAAACAAAGAACCATTTTACACATCTTCAGGTGTATCGGGTACATGCTAAGTAAACAAAGAACCATTTTACACATCTTCAGGTGTATTGGGCACATGCTAAGTAAACAAAGAACCATTTTAAACATCTTCAGGTGTATCGGGCACATGCTAAGTAAACAAAGAACCATTTTACATATCTTCAGGTGTATCGGGTACATTCTAAGTAAACAAAGAACCATTTTACACATCTTCAGGTGTATCGGGTACATGCTAAGTAAACAAAGAACCATTTTACATATCTTCAGATGTATTGGGTACATGCTAAGTAAACAAAGAACCATTTTACATATCTTCAGGTGTATCAGGTACATGCTAAGTAAATAAAGAACCATTTCACCTGTCTTCAGGTGTATCAGGTACATGCTAAGTAAACAAAGAACCATTTTACACATCTTCAGATGTATTGGGTACATGCTAAGTAAACAAAGAACCATTTTACATATCTTCAGGTGTATTGGGTATATGCTAAGTAAACAAAGAACCATTTTACATATCTTCAGGTGTATTGGGTATATGCTAAGTAAACAAAGAACCATTTTACATATCTTCAGATGTATTGGGCACATGCTAAGTAAACAAAGAACCATTTTACATATCTTCAGGTGTATTGGGTACATGCTAAATAAACAAAGAACCATTTTACACATCTTCAGGTGTATTGGGTACATGCTAAGTAAACAAAGAACCATTTTACATATTTTCAGGTGTATCGGGTACATGCTAAGTAAACAAAGAACCATTTTACACATCTTCAGGTGTATCGGGTACATGCTAAGTAAACAAAGAACCATTTTACATATCTTCAGGTGTATTGGGTATATGCTAAGTAAACAAAGAACCATTTTACATATCTTCAGGTGTATCGGGTACATGCTAAGTAAACAAAGAACCATTTTACACATCTTCAGGTGTATCGGGTACATGCTAAGTAAACAAAGAACCATTTTACATATCTTCAGGTGTATCGGGTACATGCTAAGTAAACAAAGAACCATTTTACACATCTTCAGGTGTATCAGGTATATGCTAAGTAAACAAAGAACCATTTTACATATCTTCAGATGTATTGGGTACATGCTTGTCTCAATGTGCCTGTCCGCTAAACGCAACTGGAGCAAACACAAAAAGCATCATCGAAAAATCGGAACTTGATAACAGAACATCAGAACTAGCATACTCAAGTGAAGCGAACGATTTTTCCAGACGTTTATTTTCCGCCACCGGTAATAGGATTAAAACTCTGGCAGAAAAGCAGGCTGATCCCTAACCACAGGATCGGCACCTACTCAAATACATCCACCCCTGAGCTCCCAAACCAGCTCGTCGCCCTTGAAGCCTTCCTATCCATTCTTCAGCTCAATTTCTTAGATACTAAGATTCAGTCTAGGTGGATTTTCCATTCCCGGTCCTTTTCACTGTTGTGTCGTCCTCAATAAATTCCTTACCAGACTCCCTGCTGTCTCATCCCGAAATCACGGCATCCAGGTGTCACCTTCACCTCGAGCCTTCAGAAACACATCTTGTTCGTATCACGAAGTCCCAGCGTCTCCCGTTGCTGTCCAATTACGTTCTCCACATTCTTCCTTGGATTCCTTTGTTGACGTCCACTTTAGTGTCCGAGTGGATTTCCCTATATGATTTTCTACCGCCTATTCCGATGACGTCATTCTGTCTAAACGCCATGTGGCAGTATGCCCCCCTCCCTTTTAAAATGATGTAATCATTTTTTTTTTCATCAAGAGAATTAATCTGACACATAGCAGTGTAGACACAATGACTTTTATCCCGACCGCTATGTCGTAAATCTTAATCTCATCAAACGGGTAGGTAGGGGACTAGTATTATGACGTCATAATTTTAGGTGTAATCGAGGTAAATGCTCCTTAAAGAAGTCATCATAAATTCTCTGTGAAGGTGTGGCAATAATGACCGAGTGACAATATCCTTCAACGGCGTATTTCATTATGCTATATGTAGTGGTGTCTATACTTGGAAATGGCGATCGCAATAAAATTGACAACCCATAATTAAGTAATAATAACTAACGATCAATGATCAAAATATAACTATACTAACATAGTATTTAATCTAACTACGTTAACTAATCAACTATTATCACAATTCATTAAATTAACTCTATATACACATACTAATATTATACAATGTTCAACTCATATCACAATACGTGTTCACCGGTTTTCCTTTAAAGTAGTTACCCCCAGTCACAAACCATCCAAGTGAAAACTCGACACAGGAGAAAAGTCACACAAGTCAAAGTTCTCAAAGTTCTCCATGCCTCATCGGTTCCTCCTCACGTAAATTTCTTATCATCCTGTCAAAATCACATATTGACAGAAGTATCCAACTACTTAAACTAGCTATTTGCATTAATAATATGTAATTGTTGATCTGTGTGTGTATTGCCAGTAAATTCGGTGCTATCTAACACATATTTCCAAACACTCTATGAACAAACAAATATAATAAACTAGAATTGAATAAATTGAATAAAATATTTATATTTATAGTTGATTTAGAATATCGGCAAGATTATAATTGATTTGTAGATCCTACAGTTTTGTGAAGAATCATATCTCAAAGATTCAAGATTTCTAAGATAATAAATCAGAAATATAATAAATATTTAAATCAAATACTCTTCATAAAATTATTAAGTTCTCTAATAACGATATAGTTACGAACAATTATCTGTAGAATAGAGAACCAACATATTTTCACACACTTAAGTGAAGAAAGATAGTGAGAATAATTCTGACAAGTATAACTTTACACAGTGACATCTGGGATAACTAAGTAATAAGACCCTAATGTGTCTGTAGTGTACTATGTGTTGATATGAACCTAACACTTTCACATTCATCCCATTTTATTTTTCTTTATTGTTTTCTTTTATTCTTCCTTTCATTTATTTTCTTTCTTTCTTTCTTTGTTTCAAACCTATAGAATCTCTCTTTTGCACGCATGCCAATATTTGTACATGGTAACTTTGTTGATTGGAACAATGTAATTGTTTTCAGTCTTGTGTATCTTCTTTTAACTTGTGAATGGATAATTGTAATGCCGCACGCAACGTATTTCTTTGATTGTGTGTATCTGTTAGTGACATACTGTTTAACTTCAGCGTGTATGTGTGTAATACACCTAATGACTTCTGTATGTACGTTTGTGACACACTTCTTGACTTCTGTGCGTATGTATGTAATACATTTCTTGCCTTTTGTGTGTATATTTGTGCTATGCTTCTTCACTTCTGTGTGCATGTTTATGATATGCGTTTTTGTTTGTATGAACCCGTTTACACTATGTTTCCTCGCTTGTTGTGCATGTAACTTTTGTGTGTAACAACCAATGCGTGTAACTTTTGGTTTCTTTTTTGAATGTTTCAAAAATATGTCATTTACCGACAAATAATCTCGTTTGCTTTGTTTTTGAGTATCAGTTATTTCTTCATGTTTGGGTTCGTTGACTTTGTGCAAATCTTGGTATTTGCAATTATTTACCGTTATGCTATCACTCAGTAGCATTGTATCATGCATGTCTACCGTTGATGTACCCTGTTCTATTTGCGTCTTTTCTTTTTCTTCTTCTTGTGTTGTTTCAATTTGGGCATTTGTACTTGTAAGTGTTTCGTTAGACTTGTGTTCGATAGTTACTTTCTGAACGAAATCTCTGGCGTTCGGTTCTTTCACTATTGTAGCAGATACTTTACCTGTGTGATTATTTTCCTTTATTTCATACTATTTGTCTCATTTGCTCCTTCCACATTGTTTCCTTTGCAAGATTCTCTTTTTCAAGTGTGAGTCGTTTTTGTTTGATTTCTGCCTCTACGGCAATCTGTCTTGCCTTTAACTCTGCCTCTATGGTTATCTGTTTTGCCTTTAATTCTTTTCTCATTTCAGCTATCTTTTCACGTTGCCGCGCCTATCTCCTGTTCCTTCAGAGCCAATTTCTCTTTTCGTTCTTCTTGTTCACGTGTAGCTTGAAGTTGCTTTGCCCCCTTTTCAGCTGCTAGGTTTTTCAATCGTTCCTCCCTTTCAGCTGCTAGTTTTTTCAATCGTTCCTCCTTCTCATGTGCGGTTTGAGCTTTGAATTCTTGCAGTACCCAGTTTCTAAGGTCCGCACCAGCTAAACCATTTTTCTCTCCTAATATAACGTAATCTCGAAGTGTAGCCATCTTGACCTACCTGTATAATTATCTAGCTGAAATATGATAGAACAATGCAAAAATGTAAATATGTTCAATTCGGAGTAGACAATCAATATAACAACTGCTGAACACAATGTGAACTGCAACTCAACAGCAATGTAAAATTGAACAATAACGAAATTCAGTAACTTCTTGCTATCTATATATCTTAAGTGTTACTATCTGTAAATAACAGAAAATAATATAAGAAATATATTCAGTATAAAGAATATATAATACTAGACAGTCAACAATGACAGAAGACGACTGATGAGTGACGTAACTAGATATTTTCTTTCATAAAAGACAATAGTACTTTTACAGAAATTTGACGTAAATATCCTCTCTTACTACTACACTTAACCCAAGACAACAATTATGTGTTGACCCCACAATATTCAAGTGTCCTTGCTTAATGTAGAAACGCTCTTCCAACCGCTCCCACTATCCATTTTTGAACTAATTTACTTAATATTAAATAATAGGCACCTCATTTATCAACAATAACACATTAACCAACAGTAACATATACTGGCCTTGTGCAATATTTGGGTTGACTCCTTTGGTCCAATATGACGTGTGGAACAAAAAGTTGACGTTATGTCCAGACGTTATCGTTGTCAGTAAATGTCGAGCAATTAATGGAGGTTCTCCTCGAAACACAATATCTGGTAAAATGACACGATGGTGTAATGTACTTACACCAGCACCTAGACCCACGCGGTCTGTGGCCGACTGACAAAACCTAGTCGGTTATGGTGCACCCGTCGAACTTTGAGTTAAATTTGGGTATATGATTCCAACGATACCCACAGTAGACTGTTGTGTGCTGTCTTATCCAGTCCTTCTATTCCTCTATGATGACGTGTGTAGTGTCTCCGTGTGAAGTTAAGTAATGTCCCATATGTAGTGTTGACGATAAAGAATGCGATATTCTGTGAAGAAACTTCGTGTCCGTTGATCCTATGCCAGTGAGGTGTCAGTCTAATATAATGAACTGGCACCGTGAGACAAACAAAATGCTGCTTCGGCGACTGTAAATAGTCAGCAACAATGTGTCCGTGACGACTGAAATGTCGTTAATAAATCCTTGCTCACTTGGTATGGCGGCGCAACATGTACAAAATAAAATTCCTGCGTCTAGTATCCTATACCGGCATCATAATCCCTCGAGCAGCCATTGTTGACATCGTGAATGTGGCGTAAGTGAATATTGTGAAGAGCAGTATCAGTGAGGAACAATGTCCTGAGAGGGTTTTGTGGAGATCAATCAATATGAGGTAATATCCACAGATTATAATACTGTACCTCCGGAATTCACTGGTGACCCATGTTCCTCACAGTTGTCATATTCGGTATGATAATGTGGAGTAGTATACAACAATTAACACAGCAATCTATTAATAGATTAATGTGACAGCGCAGTGTTCAACATGAGCTCACTGCCTACTATAATTGCTTTCAGCCTCCTCCCTGTCGACTATATACTCAAACGAATCATATGACTTGTCTCCACTGTCCATGTTTTGCTCCATGATAATATTAACGCTATTAATTTCATGGATTCTCATTAAATATAATGTTCTTCTAATATTTATAGAGTCTTAATATGTTAGTAATGTTCGTAAAATAACGAATGTCTTTCCGATAGAGTAAACTATACTTGCAGATCGGTAGTACACTCCATCCTATGTGGAATAGTCCAACGATAAATGTGATAATAATCCCGAATCATGACGAACTTCATAAATTCCGCAGATTGTTTAGCATAAAGTCACTTTTGAGCAGTTGTAATCAAATTGGTGAGCAAATCATCAATTCTCGAATGTACAGTGTCCATCGTTGTGTTATCGTACAATATTGTGGTGTAGACTTGTGGCAGTGCAGTGTTTCTTTAGATCTTATGGCCTACTCACATCAACATAGTTACTTTCCATATCGACCATGGTGTCGAATGTTTCGGACATTTCATATCTATGTACTATCTTCCTTTCTTAAGTAGCACTGTAGTCATACCCGTACATTCTTTCAAAACACAATAATGTTCTTAAATATGCTGTGATCTTTCCAAATGTCAGTTGTTATAAATATAATATAGCGCTGTGGCTTGTTTCATATCGTGCAGTTTCGCGCGTATGGTGCGACTATTATATTTCTACTGCACTTCTTCTACGTAATGTTGTTCTTACGTCCTGATATGTTAATTCTCATTGTACCGTTCTTATAATATATACACTTTCACTTACTGTTGTAAACTTTGTAACGTCTAAGATCTTCAACTTACTTGAAATAATTCCTGATCTTCCCCATCTTTGTGACGTGGAGTTTTCGTGCGTTCTTTCTTTCTGTGTAGCACGGTGTGAACTGCGCCGCTGGTACGTAATTCCTTATGTTCAGCTCTTAGAAACTGGCGGGAATTTATGTTGATCAACAAACAGTGTCCAGAAACGACCCCCACATGTCTCAATGTGCCTGTCCTCTAAACGCAACTGGAGCAAACACAAAAAGCATCATCGAAAAAGTCGGAACTTGATAACAGAACTCAGAACAGCATACTCAAGTGAAGCGAACGATTTTTCCAGACGTTTATTTTCCGCCACCGGTAATAGGATTAAAACTCTGGCAGAAAAGCAGGCTGATCCCTAACCACAGGATCGGCACCTACTCAAATACATCCACCCCTGAGCTCCCAAACCAGCTCGTCGCCCTTGAAGCCTTCCTATCCATTCTTCAGCTCAATTTCTTAGATACTAAGATTCAGTCTAGGTGGATTTTCCATTCCCGGTCCTTTTCACTGTTGTGTCGTCCTCAATAAATTCCTTACCAGACTCCCTGCTGTCTCATCCCGAAATCACGGCATCCAGGTGTCACCTTCACCTCGAGCCTTCAGAAACACATCTTGTTCGTATCACGAAGTCCCAGCGTCTCCCCGTTGCTGTCCAATTACGTTCTCCACATTTTCCTTGGATTCCTTTGTTGACGTCCACTTTCGTGTCCGAGTGGATTTTCCCTATATGATTTTCTACCGCCTATTCCGATGACGTCATTCTGTCTAAACGCCATGTGGCAATGCTAAGTAAACAAAGAACCATTTTACATATCTTCAGGTGTATCGGGTACATGCTAAGTAAACAAAGAACCATTTTACATATCTTCAGGTGTATCAGGTACATGCTAAGTAAACAAAGAACCATTTTACATATCTTCAGATGTATTGGGTACATGCTAAGTAAACAAAGAACCATTTTACATATCTTCAGGTGTATCAGGTACATGCTAAGTAAACAAAGAACCATTTTACATATCTTCAGGTGTATCGGGTACATGCTAAGTAAACAAAGAACCATTTTACACATCTTCAGGTGTATCGGGTACATGCTAAGTAAACAAAGAACCATTTTACATATCTTCAGGTGTATTGGGTACATGCTAAGTAAACAAAGAACCATTTTACATATCTTCAGGTGTATCGGGTACATGCTAAGTAAACAAAGAACCATTTTACACATCTTCAGGTGTATCGGGTACATGCTAAGTAAACAAAGAACCATTTTACATATCTTCAGGTGTATCGGGTACATGCTAAGTAAACAAAGAACCATTTTACACATCTTCAGGTGTATCGGGTATATGCTAAGTAAACAAAGAACCATTTTACATATCTTCAGATGTATTGGGTACATGCTAAGTAAACAAAGAACCATTTACATATCTTCAGGTGTATCAGGTACATGCTAAGTAAACAAAGAACCATTTTACATATCTTCAGATGTATTGGGTACATGCTAAGTAAACAAAGAACCATTTTACATATCTTCAGGTGTATCAGGTACATGCTAAGTAAACAAAGAACCATTTTACATATCTTCAGGTGTATCGGGTACATGCTAAGTAAACAAAGAACCATTTCACATGCCTTAAAGTGCAATGGACACTTGGTGCTAGCCCGATATATTTATAGACCAATGGGCTCTCCGTGGGTGACGTGCTCAATATCACATCAGCTGCCTTTACTTCCCAAGACATTTTCTGGTACCCATTGGGAGCCCAGCTCAATTTTAAACATCTGTCCCAATGGGGATTTGAACACATGACCACAAGGTTGGCAGGCAAGCACGCTAGCCACTGGGCTACCGAGGCTACCACAGTCACATGGGTTCTGAATATATTAACATCGGAAAGGTTAACCTGGTCAACAAATGTGTCTGAAAAAAGGTACAAATATTGCAGCTTTACTGTAAACAGGCACTATGCAACTACGTCCAAAAAATATTCTGGATGAACGCAGAAGAAGAAGAATATATTAATGATAAAGGTTCATTATTTTCTGATTTATAAAATTACTTAATGTTGCCAAGTAAATCACCCACTGCTAGGTCAAACACATACTTTCCAAGCAACATTACCAGGTGAGAACTGCAGTTTTCTTCTCAGAGCGTATGCCAGGAGAGCATAGTTGTAGCTTTGCGAATCCGGGTGTTCTTTCACAACACACTGAGGCCGAACAAAGACAGCATCTCCAACCTTGTCTCTGTCCCAGCCTGCTGAATGTTGCAAGAGGTGTCGAACAGTGATGTTCTTCATTCGTTTGTCTCTGGTCCTGTAGGACTTCAGTATGCCTGCCGTGATGAATGTACGTTAGAAGTGGTTGTACGACAGATTCTATTGTAGACAGGTAAATGCCAATGACTTCGCATATTACAGATCTTGGTTTTATGAGGTGGAGTCAGCAAGTTCCTTACCTGCTATCTATTCCTTCCCCTACCCATGGTGTAAGTAAGTCAAGCAGAGGATCCCTTTCCACATCATGAGACAAACTGGGTACATGGTGCTAGCCCCATGTTTTAAACCAACTGGCACTCAATGGGTGGCATGGTCAATATCATATATATATATATATATATATAGCGTTCTTTGCAGGATGTTGCAATCAACTTCAGGTTTTTCTAGGTTTAGCCAGATACAATCTAACTTGAACATGATGTGCTAGTTAGTCCCTGCAGCTTTGAAACCATCATCAGTTAATATGGCTGTGGTACAATCATCTTTGGGAGCTGCAGTAGAGTAGTGGCTAGATGCTTGCTTGCCAACCTAGAGGTTGCTTGCTTGTGTTCGCTGGCTGTGATCTCCAGCGTGAAGTCCTGTATGTCAGATGAAGACATCCTGTTGTCCAACATCAGTGTGGTGTCATACAGGACCTGAGGTTTGCGTGAGTACCCGTTGTCCCATGTCTGACTTATTGGTGTGCAGACTGGTGGTTCCTCACTGTGCAGGCAGACACTCTCCGACTTCGGAGAATCAACGATCCTACTGACTTCAGCCAGGACCCCGAAGGGACCTGTTGCCCAGGACGCTCGGCGAGGACGTGTCAATAGGTCTTGGCCAGTATAGAACCTAGCCCTGGTGCCTTGTAAACACCTCTGCATCCCAACCCAGAGGTATAGTTTCAAATCCACACTGGGGCAGAAAATTTTAAAAATTAACCTGGGGTCCCAGGTTGACTCAGCCTAAAATAGGTACCAGGTAATGTATAGACTAGTTCTTTGCCATTGCTTTCTAAATGAGAAATTAACGTTGAAGTCCAAATGACCAATGAGCCCATTACCCTGTAGTTAGAGGCAGGAAGTTTAGGCACGAGCTTGATAAACCCTTTGCCTATGCCGACCCCTTTATATATTAATGCTTGTTTGCTTGCTTGTGTTCGTTGACTTGAGCTCCAACGCGAAGTCCTGTATGTCGGATGAAGACATCCTGTTGTCCAACATCAGTGTGATGTCATACAGGACCTGAGGTTTGCGTGAATATTCGTTGTCCCATGTCCGGCTTATTGGTATGCAGACTGGTGGTTCCTCGCCGTACAGGCAGACACTCTCCGACTTCGGAGGAATATATTAATTAATTAATTAATTCATTCATTCAGTAGCATATTCTTTGCAGAACCTTGCTCCCATAACAACCTTCCGGAAAACTCGGTGATGAGCAAGATTCCCGCATCTGATACACCCATCTGGAGATCATCTCCCACATCCTGCACCCATCTTTTCTTTGGCCTTCCTCTTCCTCTCTTCCCGGGCATATACCCCTCCATTATTGTTCTCTCCAAACTTTCATGATGTTTCAAGTGACCAAAATATATCAGACATATATATGCACCCACATAACCACACATCCTAGCACTGCCATATAGTGTTTGGTATAAGTCTTCATGCAGCATAAAGAATACATTCAGGACAATGACTAACTGAACTCAACATCTTTTGGAGCCGTTCTACTTACTGAAGTATATACTAATGTATTGAAGTATGCAATATTGTATTGAAGTATACAACACTGTATTGAAGAATACTTCTTTTTCTTCTTCTGCGTTCATCCGTAGTTTTTTCAGACGCGATTGCGTTGTGCCTGTTTACAGCAGTGCTGTGTTCTTGCGCCGTTAGGCAGACACATCCAATTTCTGCGGGCATTTGTTGACCGGATTAACCTTCCCGGGTATTGAAGAATACAATACAGAACATTATCAAATATAACATAACTCCTTATACACCCTTATACATAATAACCTGAACCCATTTGAGGGTACTCTGTTATTTCCCTCAGGTAGCCAATATGTTTAAAAAAGTTAGTTGCATATCCTTTACAGGACGCCACAAACAACCCAGCTTTCTTTTGCTGTTTGTGATCTCTTTGGCAAGTTTACGTTCTGCGGTTTTCCTGTGCTTTCTGAATGACCGGCACCCACTCCATTTGATAAAATATCCAACACAAGGCAGTCTGCTGCCAAATCTCCTGCAACTGTGTGTCAAATGTGGTATGCAGGATCACAAACTGCATCCGTAACCCCTTCGCCATGGAGCAGACAGCCAATATGTGAATGGCAGAAAATAAAACACAAGGCAACATCAACAGAAGATCTCTTCTGCTCACCATTGGTTTTATATCCTGCTCTACTGAACGTAAACTGGCCAAGAAATCACAAACAGCCAAAAAATGCTAGGGTTGACTGTGATGTCTTTTAAAGGATATGCAGCTAACTTCCCCAAAGTACATCTGACCAGTCCTTGATGTCTAGCATGCTCTTCTAACCTTCTAGCTGAAAAGTCACAAAAACTATGTTATTAGGAGCGTTCATTTGAAATCTGTTTGTGCCGCACTGCGCGTAATTGCGTACGTTGAACATGATCATGTCATAGTCATGTGATAAGTACTAGACCAATGAATAAAAGAGCACATGCTTATCATCCCATGATGTATAATAGGTTCTGTTTCTGACCATTGAGAAAATGGCCAGGTTGATCCAAAATCCGTCCAAAGAAGCTCACAGAGCGGTGATTCAGTTTATTTCATTTGAAGGATGTCGACCAGTGGACATTCATCAAAGAATGCAGGCAGCGTATGGTAACAAATGTGTGTCGAAGACAACAGTGACAGACTGGGCACAAATGTTTCAGAAAGGACGTCAGTTCACGACAGATCTTCGACGGCCGGGTCAAGTGCATATTGTTGCAACAGAAAAAACCATCGCCAAAATTGATGCAGCAGTACAGATGAACCGTTGTCAAAGCATACGTTCGCTAGCGACAGAATTTGATGTGTCAATTGGGACAATTCATAAGGTCGTTCGTAAGAAACTGCAATATCGGAAGGTGTGTTCACAGTGGGTACCACGGATATTGACCGACCACCAAAAAGAGGAACGTATGGGATGGTGTCTGAACCACTTGTTGCGTTTCAGAATGGAGGTGATGCATTTCTCTTCCGCATAGTGGCAGGCGATGAATCATGGTGTCACCACTTTCAGCCGAGCAGCAAGAGAGCATGCAATCGAAGCATGCTGGATCCCCAAAAGCCAAATACTTAAAGTTACAGGTTTCCGCTGGTAAGATTATGCTGAGCGCATTTTTTTACCATAAAGGGCTATTGTTGGCCGACTTTAAAGAACCTGGTGTCAACATCAACTCTATCCACTACTGGGAAACACTAGACAAGCTGCAAAAAGTCATCAAGAATAAACGACCCAGCATGCTTTGTCACGGTGTGATTTTGTTGCACGATAATGCTCATTCGCATGTTGCAAAGATTGTTCAGGAAGCATTAGCTTGGAAGAAGTGGGAAATTCTGCAACATCCAGCCTATAGTCCTGATTTGTCACCATGTGATTTTCATTTGTTCGGACCTCTAAAAAAGCTCTCAAGGAGCAATGATTTAACACAGATGCAGACGTAATGAACGCAGTAAACACTTGGGTCAGTGAGCAACCACAATCCTTTTTTGCGGACAGCATTCACCGCCTACCTAAGCAATTGGATGCTTGCCTGAATGCCTACAGCGACTTCTTCTGACCAACCCATGGTGCATAATTCTTTCAAAATGAATGCTTTGTTTAAATCTACCACACCATTTAAATGTTTCTTTCATGCTTTTGTAATAAAGCCATTGGGTTTCAAATGAACGACCCTTATATGAGTTCAACTTTCATTTTTATTGATTTATATTATTTTATCTAAATACATTTTCACTTGCACCATATTCATACTAAACACATTTCCTGACAGACATCATCCGTACCTTTACACTGGTCTATTATTTGAAAATGCACATATTATCATGTTTTTTTTTCAAAATCGTATTGCATGCCTAATAGTACTAATGGAGTCAGTTCTACACAAACTCATTTAACTAATTCACCTGCCCATGTATTTTCATGCTTAACAGTATATTCAGTGTGACTAAAGGCTGTATAAAGACTTACTATTTTTACCAAAGAATTTTTATGTTCAATGTTATCTTTAGTTTGCCTAAAAGCTGTACAAAGAGTTACCAGTCTTGCCAAAAACTTGTGTATTCAGTGGAATCTTCAGTTTGCCTAAAAGCTGTATATAGACTTGCCAGTCTTCCCCCCCCCCCCCCCCCCCACACCCCTCAAAAACAAAACTGCTTTGTTCAATGTGGCACATTCAGTTTGACTTTAAATAAAGTGTTTAATGGGCAAGAGGATAAATTTCATTGCACCAAGTTTTATCCCATATGGCTCGGTCTTTTTCCACAGGGCAGGCTGCTGAAAGCATCACACAAAGCACAAACTCCATAGCTCCAGCGACAACCCCCAGGAGTCTCTGAGAAAATTTCACTCATGAACCGAACTTACTAGTCTTGTCAAACCCTGTTGTGTTCAGTGGTAATCTTAATTTGACTAAAAACTGTTTAAAGCCTTACCAGTCTTGCCAAAAACTTTTGTATTCAGTGGCAATTTCAGTCTGTCTAAAAGCTGTACAATAATTGCTGCAGTAACAGGCTTGCTGATGCTGGCAATTCTGAACATCGAATCATGATGGACTCTACAACCTGCTCCAGCAACTCCATAACCTAATAACAGGCACATGAGAGGTAATATATTAACACATCTCTTAGACACTATTTTGTTCATGTGAATTCTAATTGCCCTGAAATGAATGAAGTTGATCACTATCATGCGATCTTGTGGAACCAGAAACTGGTGATGTCTTGGTTCTAATGTCTTCTCTTTAACCTTTTACCCGACTCCACTGGGCAATTAGAAAATCATATGATCACCACACTTCATAAAGCTGTGAGTTATTATATGTGAAGCCTTTAGCATTACATGTTTGCCTGCCAGCCCAGCAGTCTTATGTTTGAATTCCCATTGAAACACAGTTTTTTTTCATTGGCCACGTTGGCCCAGCCTAAACAGTAACAGGAAATTCTGCTATGAGATCTTTTTTACCCTTTTTACCCTTTATAGAGGGGGCACAGAAGTAGCTGGATCTACAATGGCCAAGGCCTTGGAATACCACTTCATGATGTGGCCTATGCACAGACTGGGTTCCCAATATGGTTAACTTTCCAATGAGTGTCATACCTCTCCACAGATGTGAAGCTCAAGTACTAGTATTGTACACACCACTTGGTTTTTGTGCTTGAAGAGGTGAAGGCAAGCTCTGCAATAGTCCCCATAAGGATAGCACTTCCATTTAGAATCAGTTAAAACATCTCTACAATAACTCACCCTGATAGATAAAAGCCCTTTTTCAGGGTTCAGAAAAGCTGAAAGTTAATGTAACAGAGTAATAACTCAAGTCTTTCAAAGGCTTTCCAACCAGCTCACCAACAGAATCCAGTCTATCTGGTTCTTGGCCCTTCCTCCAGCTCTAAAACTGTGGAGGGAGCTGCAAGGGATAGTAAAATATTGGACAACTTGGCATGAGTTGGTTGAAGGCCTATGCTGCACTGCATTATATTGCACTGGCATCTTGCTGTCTGGACAGATGATAGCTTGTTACATTATGCTTCAAAAAAAGGCATAATAACTACAACCCATATAGGGACTAATGATGGAGTTAAACCTCTCCATAGCACAACGCCTGAGCTGAAATGTAGAGATGATGTGTTGCCCATACAGTATGATCCCTCTCTTGGCCTGCCTAGTTCACTCCAGAGGAAAGGTAACACCAATACATCTGGAACAAGACGAGCTGCAGAAGCTACTGGATCAGCAAAGCAATGCCCTTACTGTCTGTGAAGATCCATGTTACAATGGGGATAACAGGCAGAAGACTTTCTTTGATTTAAAGCACAAAGTAGTTTCTATTGGGCTTCATTCTCAAAACCACTTTATTTATTGTCTATCTATTTAATGTGTGAAAAGGAATATTCTCACCTTGTTGATATAAAATTTTTCCTTTCTTAGAAACAGCCACACTGGCCCCTGGTATCTTCTGTTCTACCATAAATTTGCTGATTATCTGGTCAAAATGTTCCCAGCCTTCAACTGTCCTGCCATTTGGACATGTGCTGCCTGGCATAAACATTGAAACAAATTAACATTTTCCAAGCATGTCTTTGGCTATTAAGCTAGTCAATGTTTAGTCACAAATTGTGGGTATTTTCCCCCTTTATATTACAAACAAATGAGGGATGGAGTGACCTAGTGGTACTAGTGGTAGGTATTTACTTCTATTTCAAAAGGTGCTGGGTTTGATTTCCGATGATGTATCACTTGGGCCCAGAAGGGAAGCAAAGAATAGTAACACTGTAACCTACTATGCATGTCATAAGAGGAGATTAAGGAGGGTTGGTGTGAGACTGGCTGCCTCAACCTCTAGAAAATGTTGGTTCCAAAATTCAACCAAACCTGAACAAGTCTATAAAGGGCTTGTCATGAGTTAGTAGAGGGCCTATGCTTCAATGAGAGATGAAAGTCACAAGAAGTAGATTGGACTTGCTTCCAATGCTGGCAATTTATCCTGTCTTTTTCATTTCTTTAGCTTCCCCCATGTCCTCCTCATATACCATTCATCAATCTCAAATTCTCTTCTTTACAAAATGCTGGCAATATAATTGATGAAAATTGTTTTTCCTCACAATTTATAACTACTAATGTCATACGGGTTGTGGTGAGAGTGATGATCTGCTAAGGTCCTGCTATATGAACTCCCCATGTCACCCCTATCCTCAGTATTGCTTCACACTTTTACTATTACAGAACCATGGGAGGGAGTGGTTTGTGTGCTCACTCAGCAACAGGGATCTGGGATTCCATTCCCAGTTGTGGCAGTCCTGAATTGAAAAGTAGGGTCAGAGTAGTTATTTCTGTAAATGATCTGGTTCTCATTTCAGAAGACTTGGTTTGCCCATGAATTTCTCTGGTCAGATAGAAATCCAGTCACTGCTGGGAACTGCATCCTGGATTAGTATTTTTAAGCAAGTGAACTAACCATTATGTCATGAAGGTATAGCTGGTGTATAGATGCTGATGTGACAGGGTCGGGATTCACACAATGTGGGCCAACTTGGCCAGTCCCAAGTTCAGCTAGTACAGAGAGGATCAATATTATTTCCATTGTGATGAAGTCAGCTGAGGTCTACAAACTTTGCTTGCTGCAAGAGTGTCACAGCAATTCCTCACAATGATGGCAGGCATCAGAACACATGAGTTGCACTCACTTGGAGAACTCATGAGCATGCTCAGCATGAGTGTTGTTTGATTACTGGGATAGAACCACATTTTCATCAGTTGCCAAATCTGTAAGTTGTACAAGAGGGAACAACTTCAATCGATGAGGTTGTACAACATCATCTTCATTATGTACCATGCCGACAGGTGTGGGCAGTAATGGTTTGCCATCTCAGGCGACCACCAGTCTTGGATAAAGTCTGTGGTTTTGTTCCAGCTGTGCCCTATGATCAAGCTATCCAGGTACTTATAGTTTTGTTTTCCTCTTGCTTTTTTCCCATCAATTTTGTCAGTTATTTAATTTTCAAGTTTATTTCTCCTCACATGTGCAAATCTTGGCTGTTTATGTCTAATTTCCCTCATCAATTTACGGTTTTTTTTGGTTTCTTGAAGGATTGTCTTATTAATTTTTTGTTTTGTCCATCCACAATACTCTGTCCCTTTTCCTCAAAAACCAAATTTCTACTGTCAATAGATGTTTCTCAGCTTGCCTAGGTATTGTCCATGTTTTGTATGCAGACAACAGTACACCTCTCTCTTCTACAACAACCTGCATAACTGAATTAGAGTACCTACTGCAGTTCAACCTAATACATTCTAGTACCTGATAAAACGCTATAAGAGTGTTCCATTGGGATGCTGCATTGCATCAGGTCATCAGGCTATCCTCTGTACTGCTTGCCTTATGAAAATATGGGCTTTATATTCCACTGGAAGAACTGATTTAGGCAGCACATGATGTTCAGTGTAATGAAATTTGCTAGATAATACAACAAGAGTCTCTACTTCACTTTACTTTTCTATAGTAAGTCAGGGGTTTGATGCATTAATCATTTAAATATTGAGCACAACCCACTACTGGTAACGCTGATCGTATTCTGGTATGAACTACCTAAGGCCTAACCATGTCAACATTAATCATTATTATAATTATGCACGTTTTTGTTATATTAATATTAATAAATATTATGTAGCATCAATTTACAAGCAAGTACATTGTGTTACGCTGTTGTGAATCAGTGTGGTGCAGCCATCATTAATGACCAAACTAATATTTAATAAATATTATTATTATTTATATAATTAGTACATTATTTTTATTTACAGAGCGAACTTATTTCGTTACTCGTTGCCCTTCTGGGCCTATTTAATGTAGTACTAGTACATGTGAGGATTCTTTAACATGTGTAGTGTATGCAAACATGCCTGCATTTCGCAGTATGTGTGCCCCAGTAAGTTCGACCAAATTAAACAGCGGTTATTCTATTTTCTAAAATGAATCTTTTCTCTCCCTGTTAGCATTGTAAAATATATCCAATAGTACTCCGGTAAACCTCAGCAGTAAAGTTGTGCCTGGGTAGCCAGATTACGAAAGATGAAAAAAGTCAAACGTGGAGAGAACTCTCGTTCTGTCTGTCTATCTATTTATCTATCTATCCACCGATCCATCCACCCACCCACCCATCCGTATATCTATGTATCTGTCCGGTCTGTTTGCCTATCTAATCTATATGCTTGCCTGTTTTACTGTCTGTCTGTCCGCTAGTCTGTCTGCCTGTATGTCTTTTTCTCCATCTTCTACTTGAAATCAAAAACTTCTGCCCCCCCCCCCCCCCTCCCCCGGTCTGCTAAAAGATATGCCTTTAAAAAAAAATTTAATGTAACGTTTTAGTCTTAAACCATGTTTTTCGCGGTAGCGTCAGAAAAAGTAAGTTGGCAAGACATCTACAGAATATAGCCTACTTCTCTCACAGTTTGCTGGATATATATATATATATATATATATATATATATATATATATATATATATATATATATATATATATATATATATATATATATATATATATATATATATCTAAAACAGTGGTTCTCAACCTTTTTTGGCCCGTGCCCCCCTTCACCATATTTTCAGAACGTCATTCCACCTTCCTATTAAAAATTTGGCCCTTGCCCCCCTTCACCATATTTTCAGGACGTCATTCCCCCCCCCCCCCTTTCATATTTCCTATCTAAAAATCCCCCACCCCGACACAGTATACGTAAAAATGGAAGGTAAAGTTAATAGCATATTCTAAAACAAGTCTAGACATCGATATAAAACATGATTTGTGGGTCTACTTACTTTATAAAATGAATTTTAGAAGGATGAGACGTACATAACTGTACAGTATGAAGGGAAAAACAATGTCAAGTAATCGGTTCTTGTATTAACGCGATCTTGAAATGGTCTTCATTCCCCCCCCCCCCCCCCTCCCCCGGAGACCCTAAAATTCCCCCCTGGGGAATTCCCCACCGGTTGAGAACCACTGCTCTAAAAGTACTGGAGAGTTTTGGTCATAGACCATAACTTTAGGAAGGGAAAATCCCAACTGCACCTCCACCCGGTAGAGGATGGAAACACACTACGGTGTGGCTAACACAGCTCTGGGGACCGAGAATCCACCGGAATAAGTGGACCATTCTGCAGCTGAGCAGAGCAGGGCACTCACTTGTCCTGAAGTCGGAAATGGCTGGCAAAGGCAAGGTTAAAAGACCACCATGCGAATGTGGAAGGCAAGGGGAAACCACCACATTATCTTCCTAAGGTTTCAAGGCAAAACACATTTCAGAGTTAGTGAACGACGTTAATGGCTGTCTCAGGACATCCTCGTCCGGTAGGGACAGTCATGAGCCACAGGTGACACCAGACTGTCATCCAGCTACTGATGGCATAAACTAAATAAATTTAGAGTGGTGGAACATGGAGCGTTACATGGAATGTTAGGACATTGAATGAGCTAGGAAAGTTAAACAATGTTTTAAGAAAAATGGAAAACACGAAAATGAATATACTAGGCATAAGTGAGATGAGATGGAAGGGATCTGGCAAAATTATAACCGACAAACACACAATAATTTATTCTGGAGGGGACACACATGAAAAAGGTGTAGGAATAATATTTGATGAAAAAACAAGCCAGATCTATGAATGGATACTGGTGTATTTCAGATAATAATGGTCAAAATCAAAGGCAAACCAATAGATATAAATATTATACAAGTATATGCAGTAGTGATGAAGAAATACAAAACTTTTACGATGAAGTAGAAATGGCGAATAGGCTCAAATTGGATCACAAGAAATAAAAATGATACTGGGAGATTTTAATGCAAAAGTAGGAAAGGGAAAAATAGAGAATATAGTGGGGAATTATGAATTAGGTACAAGAAATGAAAGAGGAGAGAAGCAATAGAATGGGCAAATATTAATGATATGAGGGGGGGGGGGGGGAATGGTTAAGAACTTGAGACTTAATAAAGAGGTTCTGAAAGTAGATAAAGAAATTCAAGAACAATACAGAATGACTGCGAAAAATAGGTACAATGCAATAGCAAAAATACAGAGTATAAATGAACAATGGGAAATGTTAAGGGACTCCATTCATCAAATTAACAAAGAAATATTACCGGAGAGAAGCCAAGGAGCTAAGAAAAACATGGATGAATGAAGAAATCTTAATGCTGATGGACAAAAGGAAACAGAATAAAAATGACAAACAAGAGTATGCTAAGATAAATAAAGAAATAAGAGATAAATGTGTGAAGGCAAAAGAAAGTTGGTTAAATGAGCAATGCAAAAAAATTGAATTAAATTCCATTAAAGATTTAAAAAAAAAAGTATGCATAGACAAATCAGTGAGCTCACAGGAAGAAAAATAAAAATAAATACAGGGTGTTTGAAATTAAAAAACAGGAAAGATATTATTGGAGGAAGGTGCTATAATGAAGAACGAACGAACAAACGAACGAACGAACAAACAAACGAATGAACAAACGAACGTTCTTTATTTTCAAAAGGTAACAAATTGGGTACGCAGGCCCGTCTTACATTCGGTCCTTCCAATCACTCATCTTTCGTTCATTAATAATGCATAATACATTCACATAGGGAAACAACATTGTCATATGAATGTTGCAAACATAAACAATGCATATTACCATGTTATGAGACACATACCCCAACCATCCACCTATCGCCCATCCACCTACACATCCCCCACCCAACCACACACACACCCCGCACACATCACCCCTACCACCCCACACACCCAACCAACACATCCCCCACTCTACACACATCTCCCCAAACACCACACTCACATCCCACACCACACATCCCCCACCCACACCACCACCCCCTACACACATCATGCACCCCCACCCACCACCCACACATCCCCCACCTACACACATCTCCCCACCCAACACACACATCCTCCACTCATCCCATAACCCATCAACACTCACCCACGCCACATATCCTCCCCGCAAACGCACAGACCCCTAATCACCAGTCAAACCACACATCCCCCAACCACACATCCCCACCTACACACACATATCCCCGCCAACCTACATATCACGCACCTACCCACACACAAAACTAGCATTCAACCACCACATATCCCCCACTTTCACACATCCCCCACCCCCCAATCTCTAGCCCACCCACACATCACACGCCCATACACACACATCCCCACCCCCAACCTACACACACTCACCCACCCACACATCCTCCACCCACCCACCCCCAATAACCTATCCCTTAACCACAGATCCCCTACCCACACACACCCGACCCATGCACACACACACATCTCCCCACCCATATACACATCCCCCACACACACATCTCCACCCACCAATACATCCCCATCCACAAACATATACCTCCCACCCACACACTCCCCCACCACCTACACACATCCCCACCACACACATCTTCCAACCCAAACACCCATCCCCCACCCATACACTCATCTCCCACATATATCAACCCACTCACGTACCCACCCCTCAACCACTCACACCCACACATTCCCACCCACCCATCAACACATACATCTCCATCTACGCACCCACACTCACACACCCCATCCACCCAGCCAAACACACACCCCACCCTCACATACATCCTTTACCAACCCGCACATTCACACATACCCCACCTACCCACAGACACATCCTTCACCCACACAATCTCTCCTCCCACACAACACACCACCCATATACACATCCCCCACCCTCACACACACATCGCACATACACATCCCCACCCACACATCCCTAATCCACACACACACACACACATCTCCACACCCACCCACACAACCCCCACCCACAAACACACTCACCACCTACACAAACATCCTCCACCCACCCACAAATGTCCCATCCATCCACACCCCACCCACACAGACATATCCCCCACCCACACACATCCCCACACCCAATACACCCATCTTCAACCCACACATATCCCCACACACCCATTCATCCACACATCCCTCACCCACTCACCCACATGCACAGTCCCCACCAACACAAACCCCCACCCATCAACACCCCCTTCACTTCCAACCATCACCCAAACATCCTTCACAACAACCCCCCCCCCCCCCCCTCCCCACCGACCACATATCCCTTCACCCACCCACACATCACCTATCCACCCACACACAACGCTCTACCGACACACAACCCCTCCACACATACATCCACCCACACACAACCCTCTACCCACACACATCCCCTCCACACATACATCACCCACATACCCACAAACACACATGCCTCATACACACCCACACCCCCTCGCATACATTGCATACATGTTCACATAAACACACAAATATATACGCATACATGCACGAACACACATACACTCGCACATACACACTCGCACATACACACATATACACACGCACATACATATAAACACACATGTACGCACACATAAACACATGTACAGACATCCACACACACAAAAGCACACACACATGTACACACATATACACCCATACACACACATACAGACATACACCTACGCATACATCCACACATATAAACACATAGACACATAAACACACTCGTCCATCCACACACATACACGCTGCCTCACATAATCACTAAAACTAATATGAATAAACTCCCACACTTTTCACACGCACACACTATCGACTATCGTGAGCATCCTCACAAGAACATTCAAAATTGGGGGGAAATGGGAAAACATAGAAAATATGGAAAATGGTGATTAAAATATGTTATACATTGTGTAACGTAAAAAAAAATAGTGGTGCAATTCAGTAAGATAATTCCTGGAATTGACATAAACATGATGAAATAAGCAGTGCATGTTAAATTCAATTGGCAGTAAAAATGCTAATATGAAAGATGAGGATACATAAACAAAAATATGGCATAATGATATGCTTTCGCTTAGCTTTTCTCTCGCTCTCTCTCTCTCTCTCTCTCTCTCTCTCTCTCTCTCTCTCTCTCTCTCTCTCTCTCTCTCTCTCTCTCTCTCTCTCTCTCTCTATATATATATATATATATATATATATATATATATATAAATATATTTCTTTCACGCACACTGACACTTTAACTCTCTCATTGTCTTACTCTCTCTCTCTCTCTCTCTCTCTCTCTCTCTCTCTCTCTCTCTCTCTCTCTCTCTCTCACTCAACTCTCTAATTCACTCTCTAAACCACACTAACTCACTCTCTTACTCGCGCACACAGACAAGCAAACAGACACACACACTCACTCAATCTCACTCACTCACTTTCTCATGCACTCTCTCACTCACCCACTCACTCTTTCTCTCTCTCTCTCTCTCTCTCTCTCTCTCTCTCTCTCTCTCTCTCTCTCTCTCTCTCTCTTACACAATCACTCGCTCTCACACTCACTCACTCACGCACATATATACCCACACATTCTCTCTCTCACTCACTGACTCACTCACGCTCCCTTACTCACTCACTCACTCACTCACTCGCTGACTCTAACTCACACTGACTCACTTTCTTACTCTATCACACAGACAGGCAGACACATAACACAACCTCTCTCTCACATTCACTCATTCTCTCACTCAATCTCTCACACATACGTGCACACAAACTCACATTTACACTCACTCAGGCACCACGCATGCATACTCACTCTCTCACTCACACCCTTTCTCACTCACTCTCACACTCACTCTCTCACTCACACACACACACACACACACACACACACACACAGTGAAGAATGATAGGAAAAAATGATACCAGGTGACTTATGGAGGCATATAGTCGGTATGGAGTAAGTATTGAAAGAGTTTTTGGTTTAATGTGTAGGAACTCATTGGAGTTGTCAGATCTGGTGGAAGGCTAGCCCACAAGTGAGCACCAGAATACGCGAAAAAAGTTTTGTATAAGTTCAATCTAAGCTTCGGAACCTGTAATAAATTTAAGCGCTTACTGTTCATTGCATTAGATTGCATTGCATTTGGCTTTGTTAAAAAGGAAGAGGTAGAATGAGTATATAAGAGAATTATATAATGGAGAAAGGGAAGAATTAACAGAAGAAAGTAACTTAAAAGGCCCACCTATTCTAAATTAAGAAGTCGCTGACGCTATGAAACATATGAAGAAAGGAAAAACAGCTGGGCCAGATGGAATCACAATAGAAGAATTAGGAGTATTGGGAGTATTTGGAGTAGATATATTAACCAAAATGCTAAATGACATTTACAGCAGTGGATATTTACCCAGTGGTATGCTGAAATCTGTATTTATAGCTGTACTAAAAAGACCAGAAGCAATTGAATGTGAAGATTTTCGTACAATTTACCTCATAAACCATATCACTAAGCTTCTACTCAGAATCATAATGAGAAGAACCAGAAAGAAAATAAAAATGAAAATTAGTGAAGAGCAATATGGATTTGTGGAGGGAAAGGGCACAAACAATGCAATATATACATTACGGACACTAATAGAAAGATCAATAGAGAAACAGAAATACATATATGTGTGCTTCATAGATTATACTAAGGCATTTGATAAAGTAAAACATGATGAACTGATTAAAATGTTGGAAGATATCAACATTGATGGGAAATATTTAAAAATAATAAAGAATATATACTGGAACCAAGTAGCAGCAATTAAAATTGGAAATAAAGAGGGTAGTTACGAACACATAAAGCAAGGAGTACGACAGAGGTGTGTCTTGTCACCAGCTTTCTTCTCTCTATATAGCGAAGTAATAATCAGAGAGATCAAGAGACACCAGGAATACTATAGTGTGTTTTTTTTTTGTTGCCTCAATATAAAATTCAATATCTCAGTAACCATCTGAGGTAAAATGATGAGATTTAGTATATAACCTTATCATTATGTCCACCCAACAAAAATAATTTTGTTCTGGAGATTTTACAGCAGATTTCAAAGTTAGTTTATATGCGGTATATTAATTACGATTTAGAGATTACGTCCATGATTTTAACAGTATTACAGCTTCACCAAGAGACGTCCCGGCAGATTTTGAAATTTTCACGTGATTTCCGTTTTGAAACAAACAGCGCGAAGATTCAGAGGTGTCTCCAAATGGGGGTTCTTTCATGAAACGTGATTATATAAATAAACTAGCTGACAAGGCCCGGCTTCTGGCGGGGATCTATCTATCTATCTATCTATCTATCTATCTATCTATCTATCTATCTATCTATCTATCTATCTATCTATCTATCTATCTATCTATCTATCTATCTATCTATCTATCTATCTATCTATCTATCTATCTATCTACTATCTATCTATCCATCCATCCATCATTCCATCATTCCATCCATCCATCCGCCCGCCCATCCGTCCGTCCGTCCGCCCGCCCGCCTACCTGCTTATCTATCTATCTATCTATCTATCTATCTATCTATCTATCTATCTATCTATCTATCTATCTATCTATCTATCTATCTATCTATCTGTCTGTCTGTCTGTCTGTCTGTTTGTCTGTCTGTCTGTCCACCCGCTCGCCTGCCTGCCTGCCTGCTTATATATCTATCTATCTATCTATCTATCTATCTATCTATCTATCTATCTATCTATCTATCTATCTATCTATCTATCTATCTATCTATCTATCTGTCTGTCTGTCTGTATGTCTGTCTGTCTGTCTATCTATCTATCTATCTGCCTACCTGCCTGCCTGCCTGCCTGCCCACCCGCCCGCCCGCCTGCCTGCCTGCTTATCTATCTATCTATCTATCTATCTATCTATCTATCTATCTATATATCTATCTATCTATCTATCTATCTATATATCTGCCTACCTGCCTGCCTGCCTGCCTGCCTACCTGCCTGCCTGCCCGCCCGCCTGCCTGCCTGCCTATCTGTCTATCTATCTATCTATCTATCTATCTATCTATCTATCTATCTATCTATCTATCTATCTATCTGTCTGTCTGTCTGTCTATCTATCTATCTATCTATCTATCTATCTATCTATCTATCTATCTATCTATCTATCTGCCTGCCTACCTGCCTGCCTGCCCGCCCGCCCGCACGCCCGCCTGCCTGCCTGCCTGCTTATCTATCTATCTATCTATCTATCTATCTATCTATCTATCTATCTATCTATCTATCTATCTATCTATCTATCTATCTATCTATCTATCTATCTATCTATCTATCTATCTATCTATCTATCTGCCTGCCTGCCTGCCCGCCCGCCTGCCTGCCTGCTTATCTATCTATCTATCTATCTATCTATCTATCTATCTATCTATCTATCTATCTATCTATCTATCTATCTATCTATCTATCTATCTACTACTGCCTACCTGCCTGCCTGCCGGCCGGCCGACCGACCGACCGACCGACCAACCCACCCACCCAGTCAGCCAGATAGCCAGCCAGCCAGCCAGCCAGCCATCCACCCACCACCTTTCTGCCTACCTACCTACCTACCTACCTACCTGTCTGTCTGTCTGTCTGTCTGTCTGTCTGTCTGTCTGTCTGTCTGTCTGTCTGTCTGTCTGTCCGCGCTATTAAATATTGATAAAAGTTACTGGAAAAAACGTCAGGACCATGTGTTGAAAGAGGAAGAGGACTATTGGAGAAAGTATGGATTGAAGGTTGTATGTTAGATTCCTGGCCGCGTCCTTCATTTCAAGAGTGCATTTTTTTTCGGACACTCCCGAGGGTCGTCGCTGGAGCTACGGAGTTCGTGCTTTATTGCGACACTTTCCGCGCTGCGGAAAGAAACTGAGCCATATGGGATAAAAACCCGGTGCAATGCAGCCGACCCTGTCGATTGTAAGCTACTTCTTTCATTGCACCCACTCCCATACGAATCCGGATACGCCTTTGTTTGTCATCTGAATTTGCAGGTCCCCATTACCGTAAACATAACTTTTTTAGCGAGAAATCACTAGTTGTTAAGCAAAACATCAAAGGAATGTCGCCGCTTTCAATGATTTAAGTTGTTTTTGGACCTATCAAAGACATATTCCTTGGGTGGGGGTAAATATAAGACGGCTGGAAAAATTTCATAACGATGCAACAGACAGTTTTCAAAATAATTGATCGTGAATGAAGGCAAACAAATGTGGACATACTATAACAACGATTGCCTGAGACAGGCTAATGAAACTATAGTTTTTTTGGGTTTTTTTTTTGCCTCAATATAAAATGATTAGATTTAGCATATAACCTTATCATTATGTCCACCCAACAAAAAAAATTTTGTTCTGGAGTTTGTACAGCAGATTTCAATGTTTGTTTATATGCGGTATATAATTTACGGTTCGGGGATTAATACCATCATTTTATAAGTATTACAGCTTCAGCAAGACACATCCCCACTAATTTTGAAATTGTCTCTCGATTTTCGTTTTGGCACAAACAGCGTTAAGTTAAATGGTATTGTTCAGAGGTGTCTCCAATGGGGGTTCTTTCATGAAACGTGATTATATAAATAAACTAGCTGATTCGGCCCGGCTTCGCCCAGCTCCTAGCGGGGATCTATCTATCTATCTATCTATCTATCTATATATCTATCTTTCTATCTATCTATCTATCTATCTATCTATCTATCTATCTATCTATCTATCTATCTATCTATCTATCTATCTATCTATCTATCTATCTATCTATCTGTCTGTCTGTCTGTCTGTCTGTCTGTCTGTCTGTCTGTCTGTCTGTTTGTCTGTCTATCTATCTGTCTGTCTGTCTGTCTGTCTGTCTACCTAGCCTGCCAGCGAGCCAGCCATCCATCCATCCACCCACCTACCTTTCTACCTACCTACCTACCTACCTACCTACCTACCTACCTACCTGTCTGTCTGTCTGTCTGTCTGTCTGTCTATCAACCAGTCCGCGCTATTAAATATTGATAAAAGTTACTGGAAAAAATGTGAGGACCATGTGTTGAAAGAGGAAGAGGACTATTGGAGAAAGGATGGATTGAATTTTATGCAACCGAGAGCAATCATCAACCTATTGGAATCGTCCGACATAGATTAAGGTCTGAGCAGATCGCAGACCTTAATCTACGTACACACTTACTGGGATATTTTGCTCCAACTATTCAAACGAATTGCAGGCCCTAAACATTACAGCATCAGCATAATGTCAATGGCAACAGTTTGTATTCCACAGTGATGAATTTTCAATTTCGCAAGCCCTCAGCGGTGACAAACAACTGTATTGAACACACACACACACACACACACACACACACACACACACACACACACACACACACACACACACACACACACTAAACGCATTGAATACCAACAGAAGAGTCATATTGCGGTGGAAACTGACATATTGTGGCATAACAAGAAACTTGAGAGCAAACACGTTGTCAAATTAGGGGACAACACACGTGCATACGAATCAATCTATAAACTTCGATGACAAGAGGACCAACATCTTGGTCGTTAAGAAGAAAGCCCACTACAGAGACACTGGCAACTATTTTCATAGTGCAAAACAGGTAATCATGTTCCGTCTCTGAACGGTAACCAGCAGAGTAGACAGTCTTTCACGAAGACTCAAAGCGGGTCTGTCACCCATGTATACGTGTGAACAAACTACATAGACAGCTGAACAGATCCTTAAAAATGGAAACATGATGACTAAATTGCGGTATCATTTCTGGTCACTCCATACGCACATTAACGCATAGCTATTTGGAAGCTTTCACGAACTCAATATAAAAAGCTAACACGAATACTTGTGTGCACTTTATTAACCAGCAGCTGAAGAAACAAGAAGGAAATGAAAAATAAGGTAAGAAATATATTCCTTCTACTTTCCTGTTAATTTACAAATTATTTACCCCATGCCTCTGTAAATTCTCTGTCCTTACTAATATTACACATTGCACCCCTCTCGGGATTTTCCATGGTGAAGTGGTCAAGAAGTCTGACTCGGGCTCCGAAGGTTGTATGTTCGATTCCGGGCCGCGTCCTTCATTTCACGAGTGCATTTTTTCGGAGACTCCCAAGGGTCGTCGCTGGAGCTACGGGGTTCGTGCTTTGTGCGACGCTTTCCGCTCTGCGGAAAGAAACTGAGCCATATGTTATAAAAACCCGGTGCAATGCAGCCGACCCTGTTGACTTTTAAGCTAGTTCTTTCATTGCACCCACTCCCATACGAATCCGGATACGCCTTGTGTGTCATCTGAATTGGCGGGGCTTTCCTTACTGTAAGCATAAATTTGTTAGCGAGAAATCACTAGTTTTTTAGCAAAACATCAAAGAAATGTCGCCGCTTTCGATGATTTAAGTTGTTTTTGGACCTATCAAAGACATATTCCTTGGGTGGGGGTAAATATAAGACGGCTGAAAAAATTTCATAACGATGCAACAGACAGTTTTCAAAATAATTGACCGTGAATGAAGGTAGTCTTTGCGGGACATACTATAGAACATTATATACAACAATAAGAAAGACACAAACATCTTTCTTCGGTCATGTAATGAGAAGAGAGGCATTCGAGAACATTGTGACAACTAGAAAGATCGAGGGTAAGAGAGGCAGGGCAGACCAAGAGAAATGATGCTGGATGGATTGAGACGGTGGCATGGAGGAATACCATCAGCAGAGTTGATCCAGACCACCAAAGACCGATATCTGTGGAAAGCAATGAACGCCTACGCCAGCTGGCAGGGCACTTGATGATGATGATTATATATATATATATATATATATATATATATATATATATATATATATATATATATATATATATATATATATATATATATATATATATATATATATATATATATGGATCAGCTCTGTGTTTCTCGACCACACCACCAGCCACGCTATCATAGTATTTACTTCTCTGCCTTCTCGTGGTTCTGTCCACCTCAGTCTTGCCAGTTGTCACCAAGTTCTCCAATTTATTCCTTCACGTAACATGTCAAAAACATTGTGTCCGTCTACGTCGAATTTCTCTAATCAGTTTTCGGTTTTTATTTGTTTCTTATAGGGCTTGGTCGTTGGTTTTTCTTGTCTGTCCACTGTATTCTGTGCATTTTCCTCAGAAACCACATTTCCACAGCCATTATATATTTTTCAGCTTCTCTGCTCATTGTTCACTCTACACACCATACAAAAGTACAGATTCTATTATATAACATCTATGTAGCACCTCAGCACTCTTTTTCTCGTTGCAAATCTTTTGATTTGTCAGTATGTTTTCCATCTTGCAATAGGCTACCTTCTCCAAGGCGAGTCTTGTTTTAATCTCTTCAAGGCATCTCCTATCTGATGTTATGACTGTTTCGAGATAACTGTACCGATTCAGTTGCCACCGACCAATCACTACCAAGAATAAAAAACACTGGTAGACTTATTGGCACCTTGCCGTCTTGAGAGACGATTGTTTATTAATATTAAATTGTGCTTCAAGAAAAAAAGGCACAACCTCTCCATAGCACAATGCCTGGACTGAATTGTAGAGACCATGTGTTGTTGCTAGTTTAAGACACAATGTAACACTGAAACTGGCATCCTACCGTCTTGACAGACGATGATAAGTAAAAACAGTGCTTTACACACAAAAAAGGTGTAATAACAAGAGCCCATGGCTGGAACCAGGGGTGGAGTTATACCTCTCTATCTATAGCAAAGAACAAAGCCTGGGCTGAACTGTAGAGACCACGTGTTCCCCATTCAGGACGATCCCCTTCTCGGTCTACCTAGTTTACTTCAGAAAAAAGGTGACACCAATACATTTGGATCAAGACAAGCTGCTGGATCAGCAAAGCAATGCTCTAACTGTTCGTCTGCCGGAGTTTCGATCTTAGACCAGTAGCCGACCAAGGTTTAGAGCAGGGGTGGCCAACCTTTTCAGCAGGCGGGCCAAATTTCAGAAATAATATTTCCTGTCGTGCCACGCATATATATATGCGTTATTGCAATCAGACATGTCACCTTTTTTTTTTGGCAGTTTGAAAATTACACCATCCTTCCACTGTTGCGGTGGGGATTCGTTTTGCCAGATTTCATTGATCAGCTGTAACAAACGTTGTAAGGTATTCTCATCTTATGCTTTGAGAATTTCTCCTGAGATGTCTCCACCAACAGCGATTGTTGTTCTTCAAATGTTTAATGGCTGCTTTAATCTCTTCCATGGTGAATGACTCACAGGTGGCATCTAGTGGGGGAATGGTCGTTTCTCCATCCAGGTTGGGAACAGTGTCAGGCTGCGGTCTATTTAACTATTTCTTTGAAATGTTCTGCCCATCGTTGCTTTTGGTGGTCATCAGATAACAGTAGTTTACCTTCTTTGTCTTTGATGGGTTTATTTGGTGTAGGAGAGTGATTGCATAGTTGTTTCATGATGTGGAATACGGCTTTTTTGTTTCCAGTTTTGGCAGCTGATTCGACATCGGCGGCCCAGCTGTGTATAAAGTTCTGTTTATCTTTTCGTGAGCTTGATTTCACCTCTTCATCCAACATGGAGTATTTTAGCTTATGGGTTTCATATGAAGATGTGTCTTTTGTAGAAAGAAGTGTTAGTGTTGCTTGCTTTCTTTCTTGTATCTTCGTCCATGTGTTATCACTTAGCCACTTCTTCTTCTGTCTTTGTACGTAGCCAACTGTGTTTGTTGCCACATTTAGCATGGTCTCTTTCAGGAAATTCCAATTTTCTTCAATGTTATTTTTACTATTCGCATTGCTCATTATACTTTCTTTGTTAGCGTATATGTTTTGTACCTCTGCGTTGAATGCGAGTTGGTGTTCTTTAGTCAGTAGGGACTGTGAGTTTATTTTCTTGGTTCTGGGTGTTTTATACAGTCTTAAGCTTTATTTTTAGCTTGGCTATGCAGAGATTGTGATCGCTACCAGCATCTGCACCTCTGTAAGCTCTGACGTCTTGTACTGATGAACGGAATTTGGCACTAGTGCAAAAATGGTCAATCTGATTTTTTTGTGATACCATCAGGCGAATTCCACGTGATTTTACGTATATTTTTATGCGGAAATAGATAGTTTAGCTATTATCAGATTTGCTATTTCACAGAATTCTAGTAGTCTCTCTCCGTTTTGGTTCATGTCCCGTAGACCGTGAATTCCCATATATTTCTCGACAACCTTATTGTCAGACCCTATCTTGGCGTTAAAATCGCCCACTACAGCAACAATGTCGTGTTTGGATGATAAGTTGATGGTACCAATTAGTTGGTTGTAGAAATGATCTTTGTTGATGTCGGTATCGTCGTTGGTAGGTGCATAGCACTGTATGAGTGATAGCTTGAAATATTTTGTTTGGTAACGCGCTGTTATGATTCTGTCGTTTACTGGTTCCCAGCTGATTAGTGATCTTTCTGCATTTTTAGACAAGATGATAGCGACTCCGTTCGAATGATGGTTGTCAGTTCTTCCTGAATAAATTATGTGTCTTTGTTCGTAGTTAAAAACGTAGTTAAACGTTTTACCTGAGTCAGTCCATCTGCACTCGCTAACCCCGAGAACATCTCGGTTGTATTCATTCATAACACTACAATCTGAATATGGCTTCGGTTGTTGTTTTTTTTTGCATGTATCTTGGCTACTGCATAATTAGCTTTTACATAGCATGTCGACTATGAACCCGCTCTAGTAAATATTTTTTGTAGTGCAGAAATTTTTTATTTAAAGTCATTTACTTGGTCTTGTCGAAATTTCCCATTGTACTTATCAAACTTATTTGCATGTTTGGCCACGTAGTACCGTTTGATGTTATACTCTTTGAAAACAGAAACAGATTCGTTGCATATCAAGCACATGGGCTTTGTTTTAATTTCCACACACACAAAAAATAGTTTATTGTCCACCTGTCTTGAAAACTTCTTAATTCTGTGATTCTTCTCTTCTTTGGTCCAACGTATTTACTAGTTCACGACATGATAGGTCTTCGTTCTTAACTGGGGGAAAAAATAAAACACTACGGGTAATACGTTTTTTCTTTTTGCATATCCCTTACATGACGTTGCAGTCAACACCAGCATTTTTCAGCCGCTGTTGATGTACTAGGCAAGATTACGCTCAGTAGTTTGTCATTGCTTCTGAGCGACAGGCTCACATACCCCCAAGTTACCAACACGGCGAGAACCGCCACCGATTCTCGGGCAGATTACGTTACTCACGAGAATATACGAGATGACGGAGAAAGACGTCAACCCCTAGGTCAGTGGGTACTAATTAATAATGACTAATCAATTTAAACTACATAAATAAAACGTTTCAGGGTTTACTTACCTATAGAATCATTATGGTAGACGGGATACTTAGTTAAAGTAGTTTGAACTCTTATTATAAATATGATAAATATGTATTTTAACGTCGATCGCAAAATCTCTCCAGAAGCAGTAACGATAAGAGAACGAAACTAAACAATAACAAGGAACTTTGTCAAGCTGAACTGAAAATAATTATGAGTATGAGCCCCATAGCGTTGCGAGTTTGCCGAAGACGCCGAAGACCGCAGAACATATATCAGAAGTTGAAGTCTCATATTAAATTTTATCAACACCTAGCGTCGGACAAAAAACTAAGTAAACTTGAGTGTCAAATAGCGGAATATTTGAAATAGCTAAAATCTATGAATTTTCACGAAAATACGGGATATTTAAAATAGTTCAAAACCAATGATTTTTTTTCCAAATAGCGAGATATTTCAAATTTCTCTTAGCTAAAATTTAAAAATGTATGATACGAACGACTCATGATGTAATGTTCTTTTGGTGATATGTACAATAAAGTTAACATGTATGTTCATTTGACCTAGCTCCGCGGGCCACAACATGACTTCCAGCGGGCCGCATGCGGCCCGCGGGCCTGGTGTTGGCCACCCCTGGCTTAGAGCCTGGTCTGCCATTGCCATGAATGTAGTCTTTAGATTGCATTTCCTAGTACCAGGATATACTGGTAGATCACATTTTTATATAAGCCCTGTACACAAACAGAGAAATTACGCAGAGTGGATGTTATAGGGGCAAAGTTCTGCATAGGGCCAACAATGAGATGACAATAATTATAACACTATCGCTTGATCTAATCTCCTTCCTTTTCACGTGACCTGAAACTATATAGGTCGTACGATGTGTTACGCATGGTTCAGGAGTACTAAACGAGGAATCGTATTGCACTTGCAAACGGGAACACAATTTAAGACAAGCCTTTTTGTTTGTAAATACCCGTTCACTTATTTGGTGGATTATGTTATATAATTGTATTTATCAGTTTTAACTGTCACTACTGCTAAAAATGGATATTGTGCAGTAGATATTCTATTTAGTTATTTGTCATGTACAAGTTTATTCATACAGTATAATAGTGCACTTGATGCATCTTATACTTAATTTCTGGCAATTTGTTCATTTATTCTAGAACAAGTTCCTTTGAGACATATCCATAAATTTGAAGTCAGCATGGTCGAATGGATAGGAACGCGTGTTCTTAAATATCCGGTGTGCTGATGCCGAGGTAACGGGTTCAATCCCTATACCGGACAGTTGGACTAAAATGTTGATTTCTCGTCCTTGTCTTGGGGACGTAAATTACAAGTACCTCTGAAGTCGGAGTGGGTTTGCCTGATGGCGAGGGACTGTTAATAGGGAAAGCTAATCCACACGCAAGATTTGGTCCAGTACTACAGAGAAGTAGTGGATATGGACTTTGCCAGGGTTCAAAGCGAGCGAGCGAGCGCAAACAAAAAAATTCATAAATTAATTGCTACTCATCGGATTTTGCGGCAAATTATATAACGTAATGAAATCGTGGGATTACTGCTGTAAAGTTGTGACAGTGGGAAGAATAAAGACAGATAACGCCACACCCTTTCTTTATAGGCAAACAAAAACAAATAAAATTGTAGAATGACAATAAGCTGAGTTTTATGTCATCGCGAGAGCTGCGTTAATGCAATAGCTAGCACACTTGGATGCCATTCCGGTGATCATATGTTCGAATCTTCTTCGAGGCGGGGATTTTTGTAGAAGCTCATTGACCCGGGCTCCAAGCTCGACCCAGCCTAAGTTAGGTACCGGGAAATTTACGGGGACGGAAAGGCATCCGTGATACTGACCTCGTCGCCCATGTGTTGAATGGTCTAAAACTATGGAGCTAGCACTATATACCAAATACACCGCATGGCGTGAAGAGGTGTTCTTTAATTAGTATTATCATCATCAAGTGTCATGCCGGCTGGCGTAGACGTTCATGACTCTCCACATATCTCCGTCTTTGGTTTTCTGGATCAACTCTGCTAGCTGATATTCCTCCATACCACCGTCTCAATCCATCCAGCTTCATGTCTCTTGATCTCTACCTCTCCTCCCCTTGATCTTTCCAGTTATCACGATGTTCTCTAATGTCTCTGTTCTCATCACATGACCAAAGAAAGCTGTTTGTCTCTTTCTTATTGTTGAATGTAATGTTCTAGTTTGTTTTGAAATACGACAACATTTAGTCGTTAAGTGTAAAGTGTAAATAGTTGAATTTGTAGCCACACGCGCAGTTTATGTCAGTGATCTGCTTTCCGTGACAAGTTGTTCTATCTTCTGTCACATTTATATGTTATAGCAGCATATTAGTTGTCCATATATTACTGGTAGGCAAAGGGAAGTTACACTGTCACTTACCTTGTGTGTCGTAAAAGGCAACTAAGGAGGGTTGGCGTGGGACTGGGTACCTCATCGTGTAGAAAACTTTAACTGCAACGTGCAACCAATCATGAACACGTCTACATAGGGTTTATCATCAATTGGTTGAAGGCTTATGCTCCACCGAGAAATTAAAGGCGGCCTTTAAGAAGTCATGTTGCGGTAGAGTAGTTCATTACTATTAGTTGAGATCGGCGTCCCTGGTGGCCTTTAAGAAGTCATGTTGCGGTAAGAGTAGTTCATTACTATTAGTTGAGATCGGCGTGCCTGGTTTATTTTTTTTAACTCACTTACATTTTCTCTTTCGACTACGGCTTATTGAGTTAGTTCTACACCCCGTCAATTAAACTTAAATGTTGACATCTCGTTCTTGCCTTGCGGACGTAAATTACATATATCTCAGAAGACGGAGTGGGTTCATCTGAGTTTGGGGGACATTGGTAATACTATAGTATAGGAAAAGCTAATTCTCACGAAAAATCAGTCCTGTGCACTGACTGGCTCGAGGTCAAAGAAAGCTAGCACAATAATAATAATAATAATAATAATAATAATAATAATAATAATAATAATAATAATAATAACATTTTATATTATATACTCCTTCCCCCAGCTACTGCCAGTTTTTCTTTGAAAATATTTGTTAGCACATAATTCGTTTATCTTTATAAACTTTCAGTTGTCCAAGAATGAAACTGATCTTAACATTAGTTCTTGTGGGCTGGGCCGGTGAAGTACTGCTAGCTGCTCCAGCCGAAGACTTGATCACCAACTTACCGGGACTTTCATGGGAGATCAATTTCAAACAGTACTCTGGATATCTTCAGGGAGCCGGCACTAAGAGGCTACACTATTGGTATGCATGATTATAATACATGTATTATTCAAAACAATGTATTGGTATGGTGAATGTAAACACAGAAGCAACAAACAATATGTTGCACGATTTCTTGCCTGGCATATTTCTCTGCACTTCGTCAGGTGCCTTACTGCAGAGTTAAATATCATATGAAATGAATAAAGGAATAACACTTTGGCTGAATTACTAAAAACATACATAGTCACTGATATTGTTCGAACGTTATCCCCACTGTAATCTAGGATTTAAAATAAAGTCGTACTGTTTGCATAGAAACTGTCGGAATCGCCTAATCGATCGCGCTTAAATATATTTGAGCAATCGATTGAATACAGTACACGAAATACCTTTTCTTTGTTAACTCTTTTTCCCCCCGCATATCCTTTACAGGACATTGCAGTCAACATCAGCATTTTTCAGCTGCTGTTGATGTCTTGGAAAGTTTTACGTTCAGTAGTTTGCCATTGCTTTCTGAACGACCGGCTCACATGCCCCCGTAAGTAACCAACGCGAAGCGATCCGCTGCCGAATCTTGCGCAGGTGTTTTTCGTACGAGAGTATACGGGATTACGAACAGCGTCCTTAACCCCGGGAGACCGGCTTGGTAGCTCTATGAATGGCTAATAAGCAAATGTGCTGTGATGGCCGTCTTTGACAGTTTCATGACCTGTCGACTACACGGAGATTTCTGAAGACTGATTAGCTCTCTTTTCCACCCACACTGGTATGTGTTCGGTTATTCGATTTACTAATTGTCTTTCCATTCTACCTATGTCAGTTGCTTAGCACTCATATTGGAATAGATCAGTGCAGTTTGATTTGGTGTACAGACAGTGATTCGTTCACAGATGGAAAAGGTATCAAGGTGAATTTTATCTCTGATCAATATTTCAGCAGCAAAGAGTGTTAGGTTTACAGCTGTGTTATGTCCATCGTGTAATCTTCTTCTTCTTCTTCTTCTTCTTCTTCTTCTTCTTCTTCTTCTTCTTCTTCTTCTTCTTCTTCTTCTTCTTCTTCTTCTTCTTCTTCTTCTTCTTCTTCTTCTTCTTCTTCTTCAGCGTTCCGAGCCATTGAGGTTCTTTGCTGCAGATACAATCCATCTCCATTCGTCTCTCTGGTTGACCTTCTCGTGTATTCGTTTTATTTATATAATCTCATTAACAGTCTAGCAGAAAAAGAAAAAAAAACTTGAAGTTTGGGAACCTTAGATTCTGTGGGGTTAAGTCTGGGTGGCTGGTACTGACGCGTGATGAAACCATTAGATTTTAGTCTGGTGGGGGGGGGGGGGGGAGGAAAGGTTCTAGTATTTGCTTTAGTGTGTCTTCGGAGCAAACGCACATCATAAATATCCAGACAGAACCTTCAGGAGAACTGGCAGAGTCAGTTCTGAAGACTGCCATGTTGAATGTAGTCTCGGAAAGCCATCTCAGCGTCGCAGCGACCACCTTCACTTTAATTCCCATGCTAATTGTCATGTTTGAACATGCTCTTCAGTGCTCTGCCATGATCTTGTGCCTCCATCTGATCTCTCACCTCTGCTATGATCTTGTTCGCCCACCCTGATCTCTCACCTCGGCGCACAGATCCATTGATATATACCATTAGTTCACTCTCCCCAACGTGTCCTCTTTAGGATGCTGCATTCACAACTCTCCAATTTCACCACGCCTAATGTTGTCTGCTAGATCTTGAAATTTTGCCCTGGCTTTGTGTGTATGTACCCATTCCACACCCATTCTCACTCCATATTACTTGCATGATTGCCTTCTCTGCCATCATCATTTTCTTCCCGAAATAATTCATATGTTTCTAATTTTCATCTACGTAATGTTTAAGTCTCCTTATTTTTCTGTTTGATATGTAAACTCCACAGGAATGATTTTACAGTTATGTAAATAGGTTTTCTCACTGTGTCCTATGCAATTTTCTGCCATGGTCTTTTCCATAAAAAAAGCATGATTACACAACCTTCACCGTATGAAATAATGGATATTTACCCCAACACACGCTTGTGTATTATGTAGAAATAAGGTAATTCACATTGACAATTGTTAACTCGCACCAGAAGAAAATAATTCCCATTCTTTGCGCACAACATGAGAAGGAAAAGCAAAAGTGCGTCTTATCATTGGGAAAATTTGAGAGGAAGAGGGACAGATGGAGGCCAAGAGAGAAGATTCTGGCAGTTTGACATCGTGGCATGGTGGAATATTTATATAAGAAATAATTGGCAGTAGAATCAACAGAAAATTGTGGAAAGAAATGAGGGCCAACAACCACACGGCAGGGACTATAAGAAGAAGAATCCCTATGAAGTAGGCGGAGAGATACATAAAAAACGCTTATGGAGCGCTTATGGGAATGTCCCGAATGCTGTGATGTCGGTTCCTAAATCAATCAATCAATACATAAAAAAATGTTGCATGCCCTTTGCGGGATCGCTGTGATCAACCCCAACTTTTTGATTTTAGACAAGCTTGCGCTCAGTAGTTTGGCGGTGCTTTCTGAAGAAGCAGTAGTTGTTGAGGTCTTACTAAATTGAAGTAGGGGTTGAACCCCTGACCTCGAAATCAGCGCATCGAAATTTAAACGACAAGAGCGCTAAACCCCACGGCCACGCAGACTGCCGGAGAGATAAATATGAACGTCATAATGCATTAACAAACAACATCAGCTAATGAATAAATAATGCATTATCTGAAGGAACAATAGGATACTAAATCCCCGATTGCTTGTTACCGGAACCCATGAAAGAAGGACAGAGTAGCAGCACTGTAACCTACACTATGCAGTGCCGTAAGAGACGACTAATGTAGGGTTGGCGAGAGACTGGTTGACTCTTCTCGTAGAAAACTTTAGCTGCGAAACCATACCAACTACGAGCAAGTATGCAAAGGGCTTTGCGTCAGTTCGCTGGGGGAACCGTGCTTTGGGAGTTGAAAGATAAACTTCACGAATACCGGAGGTGAGACTTCGACTGGCAACAACACCATTTCTAACACAACTGAATAGAAGGGCGACAAACAGGATGTTCCGTGTACAAGTACCGTTGAAACATCCCAGGGTGGCTGGAAATCGGAAAGAGTAGACCTTAAATCTGCTGCCCTAGCATAAGCGAAAGGGAAAAAACCCATCTACGGATAGACAGAGCCCATTATCATGGATGGGATATATCCAGAGGAAGTAACCTTACACACA
>JACEFZ010028517.1:462500-642500 GCA_014155875.1 Cepaea nemoralis | reverse complement strand
ACAGCCTAGATTTACGAGCCATTTAGATATTTTCTAAGGCAGTGAATAATCTTACATTCAGAAAGTCTATCTATCGCTACTTTTGTGTCAAAACTCTACCAATAGTTAGTGACCACACTACATTTACCTTTCCTCTGGAGGAAACTATGCAGACCGATGGAGGGATCATGCAGTATGGGCAACATGTACCACGACAATTCAACTCAGATACTGTGCTATAGAGAAAGTATAACACTATCCCCAGGTCCTCGCCATGGGTTGTAGTTATTATGGCTTTTTCCAAGCACATTGTAACAAACTATCGTCTGGCAAGATGACAAGGTGCCAATATATATCTAAACATTTGTCCTGGGGTAATCTAGCAAGATGTTCTTGGGTATTCTAGCAATATGTACTGGGGTATTCTAGCAATTTGTCTTATGGTAATCTAAAAATATGTCCTCTGGTATTTTAACAATATGTCCTGGAATAATCTAGCAATATGTCCTAGAGTAATCTAGCAGTATGTCCTGGGGCAAGCTAGCAATATTTCCTGGGGTAATCTAGCAATATATCCTGGGGTAATCTTGCAAAATGTTCTGGAGTAATCTAGCAATATGTCCTAGGGTATTCTAGCCATATGTCCTGTTGTAATCTAGCAAGATGTCCCCCGGTAATCTAGCAATATGTCCTGGGGTATTCTAGCAATATGTCCTGGGGTATTCTAGCAATATGTCCTGGGGTAATATAGCAATATGTCCTGGGGTAATCTACTAATATTACTTGGGGTAATCTAGCAATATACTTTTGAGTATTCTAGACAAATGTCCTGGGGTATTCTAACAATATTTCCTGGTGGGTAATCTAGCACTATGTCCTGGCGTAATTTAGCAATGTGTATTAGGGTGTTCAAGCAATATGTCATGGGTTAATCTAGTACAATGTCCTGGTGTAATCTAGCAATATGTTCTTGGGTAATCTAGCAATATGTCCTGGGGTATTCTAGCAATATGTCCTGGGGCAGTCTAGCAATATGTCCTGGGGTTATCTAGTAATATTACTAGGGGTAATATAGCAATATGTCCTTGGGTATTCTAACAATATGTCCTGTGGTATTCTAACAATATGTCGTGAGGTAATCTAACAATATGTCCTGTGGTAATTCTAACAATATGTCCTGTGGTATTCTAACAATATGTCCTCCTATGGTATTCTAACAATATGTCGTGAGGTGATCTTACAATATGTCCTGTGGTATTCTAACAATATGTCGTGAGGTAATCTAACAATATGTCCTGTGGTATTCTAACAATATGTCCTGTGGTATTCTAACAATATGTCCTCCTATGGTATTCTAACAATATGTCGTGAGGTAATCTAACAATATGTCCTGTGGTATTCTAACAATATGTCCTGTGGTATACTAACAATATGTCCTCCTATGGTATTCTAACAATATGTCGTGAGGTAATCTAACAATATGTCCTGTGGTATTCTAACAATATGTCCTGTGGTATTCTAATAATATGTCGTGAGGTGATCTAACAATATGTCCTGGGGTATTCTTGCAATATATTATGTAGTAATCTAAACTGTACATCCACACGTTGAAGGGCTACGAATTGAATGAACTTATATTACTACGAGTCTTATCTCGTGTAACAGACAAGTAGAGAATTATTCCCTAGCGAAATGGTCAAACGCCTGCCTGACACGCTGAAGATGTTGGGTTTGTGTTCGGACTGCGTCGTTCAGACCATGATTGCCATTGTTCAGAAGACAACCGGGAGTCATGGTTTGAGTTACGTAATTCGCAATTTGTGTCATGCTTTCGGCGGGTGGCCTGTTGTCCCGCAGAAAGAGACTGATTTAGATTGGGTAAAACCCGGTGCAATGAAGTCGACCCTTCTTGTTTTTAACCTATAAGAGGATGATTCACTATGTCGTTGTTGTTAAGTATTTCAAATACTCCGTGGCGAAGTGGTCAAGCCGTTTGACTCGGGCTCCGAAGGTGGTGGGTTCGATTCCGGGCCGCGTCCTTCGGTTCACGAGTTAAATTTTTCGGAGACTCCTGGGGGTCGTCGCTAGAGCTACGGAGTTCGTGCTTGGTGCAACGCTTTCCGCGCTGCGGAAAGAGACCGAGCCATATGTGATAACACCCGGTGCAATGAAGTCGATCCTGTCGACTTTTAAGCGACTTTTTTTTTTAAATTTCAAATTTGAAAAATGTTTTCCGAGTGATTTTATGGTGGAATGTCCCACAGCGAACACCAGAGAGTGGCAATCTGTATTTTTGGCCACATTTTGAGAACATGAAACCTGGAACATGTTGTGACAAATGGACAGATTTGTGGAAAGAGAGACAGGGGAAGACAGCGAGAGAAAATTATTGACAGTCTTTTGTCATGGCACGGAAGGGAGTCAACACGTGAATAGAAACATACCGTTGAAAATCGCAAGATGTGGAGAAACATGATCGCCAAAGGCCAATCAGGCACTTGATGACGATGACGTAACACATATATGGAAGTTGTTTTTTTTTTTACGTTGCATATCCTTTACAGGACGTTGCAGTCAAAACCAGCTATTTTTCAACTATTGTTGATGTTCTTGGTAAGATTACGCTTAGTAGTTTGCCATTACTTTCTGGGCGACCAGTTCACATACCCCGTAAGTAACCAACGCGTAGCGATCCGTTGCCGAATCTCGCGCAGCTGTGTTCCTCGCGTGGATATACGGGGTTACGGGGGGGGGGGAGCCGTTAACCTCTTCGCCAGGGAGTATTTTGGGTTAATGTTATTTATATGAAGTATTAACAGAAACGTGCCAGACACCGGAGAGACGAATTGAGACAGATTGTATTTGCAGCAAAGAACCTCAATGGCTCGGAACGCTGAAGAAGAAGAAGAAGAAGATTAACAGAAACAAATAATTTGATGCACCGTTTGTGTTCATGGTTCTCATTGGTGCACACACCGCCACCTACTGAACACGTTCCATTATGTGCCATGTCGATAAGCGTGGGCGGTCATGTTTCGCCATCTCACTCGATCACCAGAGTCATGGATCAGCTCTGTGTTCTTGTCTCAACCATACTACGTGGTCATGCCATCCAGGTATTTACTTCTCGGCCTTGTCCTTGTTCGCTTCCTCTCGATCTTGCCAGTTGTCACCAAGTTCTCTAATTTATTTCTACTCGTAACGTGACCAAACAATTTTGATTGTCTACGTCTAATTGCTCTAATTAGTGTATGATTTTCGTTTGTTTCTTGTAGGACTTGGTCATTGAATTTTCTCTCTGTCCATGGTTTTCTTTGCACTTTCCTCAGAAACCACATTTTATTACCATCAGATGTTTCTCAACTTGTCTGTTCATTGTCCACGCTTCACATACATAATGAGAGCATGAGTCAATTACTACTTTTCCTCTTCTTATTTTGTCCTGCTACGTTTGCCGTGAAGCGTCGCAGAGAGGAGGCAGATGTAATTTTCTGTGTTTGGCTTGTCTTGTTGCTTGTACTAATGCCATATTTTATTTCTTCAATGTATCTTTTATTCCATCTTGTCAGGACTTTCTGTGTCGTCCTCTCGCCTTGTATTCCGATGTTCTCACGTAGAGCGCTCTAGCCGCCGTTCCATTCTAACTAAATTTCCGAGCTATTTAATTCTATTTGGTTCCATAAAGTCAGTAATAGGTGTTATCCCTACACCTGCTCTTATTTTCTCATTTGTCTCTCTATCTCTTTTTGTTGTAAGAAATGAAACCTGTGACAATGTTGATCCAGTCTCAATGCATCAGTATATCCTCTTCATTTTCTCATTTCTCAAGACAAATTGGTCACCACTTAGAAGCGATAAAATCTTATACCTTGTTCTCTATTCTAAATTGTTTGCATACATTTTTCTTACACGGCTGAATAGAAATATACCTCTATATGTAATTGCAAGTTTTGTTTTCTATATTTGTTCTTCCACTAGCTCTGTGGCGAAAAGATAAAGGACGCAATTCATAATCCTGCATATCGCGTTCGAAACATAAGCTGCAGGCGATTTGGCAACAAACCGTTCTACGTTGGTTTTCATACAATGGTTTGTGTGCCGTTCGTTCAGAAAGCAATTGCAAACTACTGATCGTAAAATTACCAAGAAATCACAAACAGCCAAAAAAAAAGAAAAATGCTGCAGATAACTGTTACGTCCTGTAAAGATAATAAAGCAAATAATGAACCACGGTTTAGTTTTATGACTTTATGGAATCCATGCGCGAATTCTATCATAATTCCATGTTGTGCACAATGGAGTGGATAAATGGCCACCAGACGCCTGATGTAAACTGACAAGGTACATGGAGTTAGTGGGCTTCGACAGATGCAGTGACTAGAAACCATGAAGTGGCAAAGTCTCTGGCACTCTTAGCTCACTCCCAAATCGTGGATAAATAATGTTCGTAGACTGTGTCTACTAAATGACAAACCAGTTCAAATGTCCGAAGAGTGTGTATCCTCCAAAATGACAAATTAGTTCCAATTTCCATTTACTGCATGTCCTGCTAAATGGAAAATTGGCTTAAATTTCCATTAAATGCATGTCCTACTAAATGATGAATTGGTGCGTTGAGAGAAAATCTTGCTGTACGTGCAAATGCGTCAACTCTGGAGGAAATCCCCTGATTGTGGCGTTCTTGATGCACATGGGAATTTATGGAAATTGGAGAAGAAACCCGATTGGCGCAAACTTCATGTACGTGCACACACAAAATGTTAATTGCATATCATTTACAGGACTAACACCAGCATTTTTAGCTGTTTGTTGATAAGTTTACGTCCAGTGGTTTTCCATTGCTTTCTGGACGACCGGCACCCATATCATTGTATGAAAGCCAATGCAAAAAACAAAATGCCCAGCAAATGGCTTAAGAGTTTCTGCTCTCTCTCTCTCTCTCTCTCTCTCTCTCTCTCTCTCTCTCTCTCTCTCTCTCTCTCTCTCTCTCTCTCTCTCTCTCTCTCTCTCTCTCTCTCTCTCTCTCTCTCTCTAGAACATGCTGCACAGCTCGGTATATTGCTACAACTCACTATGTCTCAGAATGCCGGGGAATTTTGAAACTGCTTTCACTATCCATTAAGCGACAGACACCGACACATTTAGAAAGACGTCTGCAATCCACAGGCAACCGTGTAATCTGTTCCACTACTCCTGCAGGTAGCTGATGATGGCGTTAACTTACAAGCAAATCCAGTATGCTTGGAATCAGGCAAGTCTCCTTGTTTAACAATCGCATTTGTTTGTATAACATTGTCTTTTCACACGTCTCAATCAATCAGGTGCCGTTTACGCAATGAAGGTTGGCTGCAATGGATCTCCAACACTGCCATGTCTCTCGCCTTGACTGTACGTTCTGTCAGGCTGATGTTCGTCCACCACTTGACGTTAATTCCCACTTGTATATTGTTGTCTACCTCTTGCACACTTGCCCTCAGCCTTGCCCTCCAGTATGGTTTTTATAATAGTATCATGTCTTTTAACGTAGCCGAAATATTTCACTTGCCTCCTCTTTATTTCTTTCATCAACTCTCTCTTCAATTCCCAGTCACTCGTGTATGTTACTTTAAACTTTCTAGCTTTGTTGATTAACTACTTGTTCTTTTATCGCCTTCTTGCTTTTCTGTTTAATGAGTTTCTGTCTTTCCTATTCCTAATTGATTCAGTGCACTAAGGTAGATTTAGATCAAGCATGGTACACTATCAAATGAACTCGTTGTACTAAAGAAAATGTATGTTCACTGAGCATTGAAATTGCAGAAGATACAATGAAACAAAATAAATAACATGATGGCCCTAGTATAGTGACATATCATCCTTTTGTACAAATGGGAGTTCACATTTGGCGATATATAATGCTTCAGGACTTAATCAGTTAAATGATTATGTCCCACAGAGCTCATTATTCATGAATTAGTTATTTCTTGTATCGTCAATGTAACTCTTTATGTCCCATAGAGCTCATTATTCGTGAATTAGTACTTCTTGTATCATCAATGCTACCCTTTTTGTCCCACATAGCTCATTATTCATAAGTAGGTACTTCTTGTATCATCAAAGTAACTGTTTATATCCCACAGAGCTCATTATTCATGAATTAGTTTTCTCTTGTATTATCAATGTAACTCTTTATGTCCCACAGAGCTCAGTATTCGTGAATTAGTTACTTCTTGTATCATCAGTGTAACTCTTTATGTCCCACTGAGCTCATAGTCATGAATTAGTTACTTCTTGTATCATCAGTGTAACTCTTTATGTCCCACTGAGCTCATTAGTCATTAATTAGTTACTTCTTGTATCATCAGTGTAACTCTTTATGTCCCAGGGAACTCATCATGAAAGTATTAAATCACCATCATAATCACATTCCACTTTTGCCGTCAAGCGTCGTGGGGAGGAATAATTGACGTTCCAGCGCCCGTTGGGTGGCACTGGATATTGTCATTCCGCGTGATTATACCATGTCTTTGATGTCGTCAATCCATTTATTTCTCGGGCATCCTCTTGCTCTCGTAGCAGATTGTCTTTGATGTAGCGCCCAGTGATGGTAGTTGATGGTGTTGCATTCTAAAGAGATGGCCAAACCATTTGATCTTCTGTCTGTCAATAAATGTGGCCCAAGGTGTTGAATGTGTTAAATACTCCAGTGTATTATCACACCAGAGTTTGGCGTGGCAGAGAGGTTTAACACATATATACTTTCTCTTCTGACGGCGGCCTGGTGGGTTTGTTCCCCACGCCGGTCAGTTGAACTTGAATATTAACTTCTGGTTCAGAATGCAATGGCATAACTACTGAAGGTAAAATTGCCATGTAAATCACAAACAGCCACTAGGAGTTAGGAGTGATTGCAACGTCCTGCAATGTTTTTATCATAATATTAATGTTTCTGCTACAAGAACGTCCTGCAATGTTGTTTATCATAACCTTAACTGTTTCTGCTACAAGAACGTCCTGCAATGTTGTTTATCATAATCTTAACTGTTTCTGCTACAACAACGTCCTGCAATGTTTTTATCATAACCTTAACAGTTTCTGCTACAAGAACGTCCTGCAATGTTTTTATCATAATCTTAACTATTTCTGCTACAAGAACGTCCTTCCTGCAATGTTTTTATCATCATCTTAACTGTTTCTGCTACAACAACGTCCCTGCAATGTTTTTATCATAACCTTAACTGTTTCTGCTACAACAACGTCCTGCAATGTTTTATCATAATCTTAACTGTTTCTGCTACAAGAACGTCCTGCAATGTTTTATCATAATCTTAACTGTTTCTGCTACAACAACGTCCTGCAATGTTTTATCATAATCTTAACTGTTTCTGCTACAAGAACGTCCTGCAATGCTTGTATCATCATCTTAACTGTTTCTGCTACAAAAAGGTCACCCACTGCGCATTAGTTGCCCCCTTTAATTACATTGTATTACTCTGTTACATGCAACTCACTCATCATCATCATGTGTCATGCCAATAAGCGTAGGCGGTCATGTTTCACTATCTCATACGATCACCAGAATAGTAGATCAGCTTCTGTGTTCTTGACTGGACCATACCATGCGGCCAAGACATCCAGGTAGTAGTTAACTATCTATTCATTAGTTATTCCCTTATTATTCACAGTAACTCGTTATATTCCGAGAAACTGAGCATGCATGCTTTAGTTACTCATTGATGACATTAACTCTTTCTTTACCTGTCATTTATTTGTACTACTTTGAAAGTAATACATGGCTGGATTAGAAGTGATCAAATAATATTGTATTATCACAGTAACTCATTCTATTCTGAGAAGCTGACCACACATGCTTTAGTTTACTCATTGATGACATTAACTCTTTCTGTACCTGGCACTTACTTTAATCGTAATGCATGCATAGGATTAGAAGGGGATAAAATAATTACTATATCGTCTGAGCTACTGTATTTGTGCACGCGTGCTGAGATATGATAATCAGAGCAGTGCGGACTCAGAAATGAAGAAATCAGGACTAAAGTTTAGGGGGGGAGGGTTATAGCAGCACTAGATTTCATTAGAAAACAGCACATTAAATGGTTCGGCCATATAAATATGCTACCAAACTTACACTGTACCACAACAAACAAAGATGTACAGACCAAATGGGACCAGAAGAATAAACCGACCATGTAAACAATGGACAGAGGAGTAACAGAGTCCACGGGAATCTCAACATATGAAGCCCATAAACGGGCACAGTCCCACTGTTTATGCTCCACCCTGACACCGCAAGGTACAAAAGAAACAAGATGAGATGAGATGAGATGGACTCTCATGCTGGATACTAACAAGATTCCAGTGTTAGCCCGATTACACGAACTTGAGGTGAAGCCTGATCAAGCACGCCAATTCCGCCTTCCAGAGAAAGAGAGGAGATATCATGACCGACTCCTCATGGGAAACAGTAAGCGGAGATACTTTGGGATGGCTGCTGCATCGGAGGGACTGAGCACGAATTGGACTGCCCAATGTGCAGTGACGTATCACAGTAGCCATGATGATATAACAATGCTGAGTGTGGAAGGCACGTGATCATATAGTGGACAAGTCTCGTCTTTTATAAATTCAAGCGTTTATTAGGTGAAAATCATTCATCTTCAAACATGATGGAAAACTCCGACATTCTTGTTGTTTACCTCCTGAATTCCCAGTCCCCAAGTGACGTGTGTGCAAGCCCTGGATACGTCTATCCATTCGTGCACACACGTTCACCAACTATGGTTTCCCACTAGTTAATGAATGCGCAGCATTCCCCAACTCTTTACTCCCAAGCTATACTGTTACATATACCTCCCCTTCTTCAAGGAGATTTTTTTCCCTGAAAAAATCTCAACCCCAACTCTTAACCACTTAACTCTACTATACCTGCCCAACAATCCCACATATTTCTCAACTAAATTCTCACCCTCTTATCTCATCATAGCCAAATGCTAACTAGAGATATACTTCATACTATATCAATAATACAAAACTCTCTACAAAATTCGTTATAAAGTTCTCCACAAAAACTCTCTACAAAATTCTCCATAAGTGAACCACTATTAAAGTGTCCATCTAAATTATGATTGACAAAAATTGAAGATATTTCCCTTATCTTTTTCTCCCTTATTCACATTCTCGCTATTCCAGGATAGACAGAAAAGTTTAGTTAAGTCAGTTAGGTTGGATAGGTTAGATTTGGTAGGTGCGCACCTTAAAAAAATATAGAAAGTAAGGGGAAAAAGAGTAAGAAGTAACCACATTTCTCTTCCCATGCATTCTCAAAACTTTATAAAAATAAAGTTTCTAAAATTTATCTTCATTTTCGTCAATAATAATTGTTGTTATCAAAAAGTTGATCCAACACTACAACCATTTTGTATTATACAGCTCGTCAAATTCAACCATTCCTTCAAAACCTCCAAATTATTAGTATACTGTTACGTACAGTCTTCTTCTTCCAGTGTCCACTTATTTAAATGCCAAAATTCAACCTGGCATTCCCCCCATATTCTCCCATTAAACGCTGTTCAACCCAGCTCCTATTTCAACTCCCCATTTACCCAATATCGCCCGTCATACCAATCCATGTATTTACGTTACGAACCAACTAATGTAGTCTCTATTTCAATTCCCTATTTTAACTCTTTCCAAACCACCTGTAATATCAACTTTTGCTGATACCCCCAGCCACTTTTAAATATGACTCCTCCATTACAACATATTGAATCACTTCACTAATCACTACCACTTCCTCCTTAACTCAACCATGTTTCACCCTCAATTCTATATTTATAAACGTTATATACGTTAAACAACTCAACGTCTATTTCACATTTTCTGTAAGTTCCCAAAAACAACTTTTCATTTTTCCCCCTAACTGAACGTCAAGCCAGTAATCATTTTAAACACACCCAGGATAACTCAATAAAAGCAACGTTAAATTATCCTCACATTTTATAAAGAACAATTGAAGTCAAACAACAGACTACACAATATCAACCCCCTCATTCCTTGACATCATCTTTATCCCCAAACATTAATCAAATTAAACATATGTTATGAAATGAAAGACCATATATATACATACATATTATGACTACTAATCCATTATTTTCCGTCTAAGAAAAACTCAACACTTCAACTTAAAAATCAAAATGATCACAAAGCATATATCAATAAGTCTGAACTTACTACCATATTATGTCTACTCATCCCAACAACTCTTGATTAAGTTGCCAATTTCCTTCCTTGGAAATACATAATTACCTTGTCTAACTTCTTCTTCTATCTGCAATCTACAGAATATTCTACCGCACTATTTACCTCTTCTCCACTTTCTTAATAGCTTCAAATTTTTTCTCTATAAGTGCAATATCTACATCAATATCGTCATCCTCCTGAGGAGAACTATCTTCTTTCATATCAGCATCTTCATCAGTTTCTGACTTTTCATCCATTTCTTGTTCTGCATCTGTATATCCATTACTAGCAACCGCTAATCTCTTCCTTTCTAAATCCAATCTAACTTTTCTGTCTTGACGTCTTAATAAATTTTCAAACAGTGGCATATCTTCATCACTTGAAGAATTCAGTCTAAACTTCCTTTGCCTCTTAATTTCTCTTTCTTTCTGTCTATCTAACTTTCTTTTTACTGCCTGTCTTGTATTCATAAATGGTGCTTCTATGTTTTCCTTGATTGATTCTTCATTATTATAATCGTCATACGTGTTGTTTTCTTCTATCACGACTGTTTTTGGTATTGTTTCTTCTTGTTCAGCCGTAGTAGATGCTGTTGTTACTTGTTTCCCATTCTCTATAGGTATTGGATATTCCGTTTGTCTGACAATCTGTCCATCTGACAATTCTTCTGAATAATAATTATTATTATTATTCTCTGCATCTTTTTCCTCATTATCCCGTCTTAAGTGCTCCACATGTGAACGTGCAACATGCCCTGTAACTTGGTTCTTAATAGTATACGATACTGGACCCTTCTTTTCTAAAATATAATATCCCGGGACCCAATGAGCATCAAACTTAGAGTTTTTCCTATGTTTTTTGTAATAAACTCTATCACCTATGTTGAACTCTTGTAAGTGTGCATTTTTATTTGCGTATTTCTTCTGTCTTTCTCGAGCCTTAATTATATTATTTCTTAAACGTACATGTGCTTTGTGCATCTCTTGTAATCTTGTTTCCTGAAAATCCTCCCCCATATATTTTCTCCTAGGCTTTAATAAATTGTCAATTGGTAATATTGGTTCTCTCCCATGTACTAAGTAAAATGGTGAGAAACCTGTTCCTTCATTTTTGATGTGTACGGATCGCCGCTAATGCTATTCCCAAATAAAGATCCCAATCCATATCGTGTTCTTCTACATTTTTCGCTAGTATATTGTATAATGTCCTATGTTGTCGCTCATTTTTAGCATTCGAAGTTGGTCTGTAATATGAAGTCTTAATGTGTTTTATATTTAAATCTTTTACCAATTTTTTCAAATTTTCTATTTACAAATTCTTTCCCATTGTTTGTAAGTATTATTTGTGGACACCCCAAACCTTGGTATAAATTCTTGTAAAAGCATATTTATAACTGAATCAGCACTCTTGTCTGGAATTGGATAAACTTCTGGCCAGAGACTATATGAATCTACGATATGTAGGAGGTATACGTTTCCCGATAATGTTTTTTGGATGAGGCCCTGAAATATCCAAACTTACTTTCTGCATTGGAAATTGAGGAATATCAGTATCCTGTAAAGGACATTTAATTATCTTCATGTTTCTTAACCTACACTTTTCACATGCTTCAACATATTCATATACGCTTTTAAATAAATTCGGCCAGTAATATTTACTGCTAATAGCCCTAACCAACTTATCTCGCCCAAAATGACCATTATTATCGTGATATGCCTTTAAAACTTCTCGTTCTAAATGTTTCGGAATATATTTTCTTATTCCTTCACCTTTTTCACTGATATAATATAATTGATTGTCTTCTTGTAGCTCTACAAACTTTCTTTTAAAACTATTTTCCCCTGTTTCTTTCAGTTTTCTTTTATTTGTACTATTTTTGGATCTAATTCTTGTTCATCTTTCATATTAAACTGTTCCAAATGTGGGTCTTCTGTTGTAGGTTCAGACTCTTGATCCGACGTTAAACTCTCAAAGTTTTCTCTATTTATTATGGCAGAATCTAATATATTTACTTGCCAGTTTCGATCATCTATCTCTGGTTCAGCTTCATCTTCCGTGTTCCCTGATGACTGTGGATACGGGATCCTAGATAAAAGATCGGCGCATGTATTATGTTTTCCTGAAACATATTCCACTGTAGCATTGTATCCCTGTAGATTCAATGCCCACGTTTGTATTTTCCTATTTTGTATTGGTGCTTCTAATATAGACTTTAATGGCATGTGATCAGTTCTAATAATGAAATTGGCATTATGTAAGTAGTAATTTAGTTTTTGTAGAGCGTAGTGTATGGCATAAGCTTCTTTCTCAATAATCGGCCATTTGCGTTGAGTTTTGCTAAGTTTATGAGATAAAAAGTAGATTGGCCTTTCATTTTTAACCCTGGTATTCCAGACTCTTCTCCTTCATATGGTTGAACCAAACATGCTCCTATTGCATTGTCCGAAGCATCTGTATATAGTATTAATTGTTTGTTCAAGTCTGGATGCGTCAATAGTGGTACTACTGTTAAACTGTTTTTTAAAAGATCGAATGTTTTTTGACACTCATCATCCCACTTAAATCTAGCGTATTTACCCGTCAAATTTGTAATTGGCTCTGCAATCTTTGAAAATGCTGGGACAAACCGCCTATAATACCCACAGGTTCCTATAAACGCACGTACTTCCTTTATGTTAGTTGGTGGAGGTAACTCTTTAATAGCCTTTATCTTTTCCTGGTCTGGTTTTATTCCTTCTCTATTTATAATATACCCTAAATATTTTGTTTCTGTTTTTAAAAACTGGCATTTACTAAGCTTCAATTTAACATCATGCCTTCTTAACCTGTCAAATACTAGTCTAATATGTTTTAAATGATCCTCCACATCTCCTTTCGTAAAAATCAGAACGTCGTCTATATATGCTAGAGCAAACTTTTGCATACCTTCTAAAACTTCATTCATTAAGAGCATATAGTGAGAGGGGGCAGTTCGAACCCCGAACGGCATACGTAAGAAATTCGTACGAACCCATATGAGTACAGAAAGCACTTTTCTTTTGCGCGTCCTTCGACATCGGAATACACCAAAATCCTGACCTTGCGTCTAGCGTCGTGAAGAATGTGGAGCCATTAAGCAACCCCAAAATATCATCAATCACTGGTAGTGGGTACGCTACATTCTTAGTGATTTTGTTCAACGCCCTGTAGTCACAACAGAACCTGCTCGAACCATCAGGTTTGGCTACTATGACGACCGGAGATGACCATTCTGACTTTGATCTTGTTATTATCCCTGCTTTCAACATATCTTCTATAGCCTTTTCCACAATTTCTCTATTTCTTAATGGAGTTCTATATGGTTTTAAACTAATTGGTGGATGGTCTCCTGTATCTATTTCCATTGTAACTGTTCTTGTCTTACCCAATTCTAAATCACTAACCGCAAAAACATCTAGATTTTCTTTCACGAACTTTTCTAATATTTCCCTATTCTCCGGCGGAGCTTTTAATTGTGATAACAATTCTTGTTCTCTTGTCTTTTTATCAACTGTATCTATCTGAGATGGACGTTTCTTAAATGTATGGATCAATTCATCATTTCGTCTTTTCCAGCTTCTTTTATACTTATTTCCGACATTATTTCTAATCATGGGAGTTTCTGAATACTTATTTCCCCATATGTTTTCTTTGTCTATAGTTAACATGTTATTTTCACTATACTCTACTTTAGCGATTACACAACCTCTATATAATGTAATATTTTTTCCTGTATTATTTAGGAGCATCACTGGAAAAGCTGAGATGTCTATCTAGTACTATTAACCCATCGGTGACTTCTAAGCCCGGTTCCTGTATTATTTCTCTCTCTAATTCTGTTATTTTAACTGTTTGTCCCACCGAAAATTATGGGTTTTTTTCATTTTTGCCTGTATTAAATTAACCGTTTGTGGTTTCAAATTCATGGTCGTTTTGACTCTAACTAGTGTCGACACATGCATATCCTCTTCCAAATCTACATACACATCTTGGAATTTTAATTTATGCAAATCAAAAAAAAAGTCTCACCCCATTTTTCAATAAAAAATCTCTACCCAATATCATATTTCTATTTAAATCCTTGATCACATGGAACATATGCCTAACATTTATCCCTCCTAATTTAAAATTTATTATCGTTTGTCCAAGCACTTCTAATCTGTGTCCAGTTACCGAATGAAGATTCTCCTGAATTCTAAATATTTTACAATTTTTTAACATTCGATATAAAAATGTTTCTTTAATCACGCTAACTTGTGCTCCTGAGTCAACTAATGTTCTAACTTTATATTTTCCTATTTCTACTATACATGAGCTAGGATCAACCATATTTAGTGACAACTGTTTTATCTCGCCTTGGGGAGATAACTTCTTATATCTTTTATTTCTAAATGTCCTATTATACTCATCATTTGGGTTTTTAATACATTGATGCATCTTTTGGATCTACCTATCTTCCCCCCTACTGCCGATCCTGTTCAGTAAGCGGGATGCCAATTTCCCTGATTTCCTGATCTTCTAAAATTTCTCTGCATTTCTCCATAATTCCCATTTGCTGATCTGCTATTTGCAGTTCTGTTTCTGTGTACTCGTCTGAACACCTCTATTATTTTGTGTATTCGATGGAGACGTCTGTTACCACAGAAGCGAAAAATATGCCCACGTTGGTGGCATCCCCAACAAACCACATTTGTGTTATTTGTGTTACCTTCCATGTTTCTTACAGTATTTCTCACTTGTCTTTCTCTACCTTGATTGTATACGTTCGTGTTTCTTGTACCATCTGTACTTCTCCTCGTCTTCCTCTCCATCCATGTCTATACTGTCCTATTTCCATAGGTTCTTCGATTCTATCTTCCGAACTACTACCTAACTCTCGTCCTACTCTCAATCTAAACCTTCTCCTCAAGCTTTCTTCTTGTATAGCGATATCTACCGCTTGTGACAATCTTGCAGGATTCTCTCTCAATAACTTAAATTTCAATCCATCTGACCTAATCCCATCAACAAAAATCCCCACCAACATCCGTTTCCACTTCTTCAGCTCGTACATTCTGTCCCAAAAATGACTCCTCAGCTAAATTGATTAACCTATCACTGTACAGCTGTACACTTTCCGTAACATTTTGTCTCGTTTGTCGCAACACTGAGAATGCGTGTTGTGGATCAGTAATTTCTGCATATTTATGTGCTAGGTCGGTTTTGAATTGTTCCCAGGTTTCATCTCCTCCCGCTTCTAGCTTTCTTCTTATATGGTCAGAAACTGGACTTGTACTAGTTTTATATGCTAAATTCTTTCTATCCTCATCTGTAGCGTTCACTAGATAAGCATGTTTCTCAATAGAAATAACCCATTTCTTAAACTGATTCGCCTGTCCATTAAATCTCTCCACATCACTGATTACACTTTGCTGTCTCAATACTGCATCCAACTTTGATATTGCTCCGCCAACTCCACTCAATACCTGAGAAAAATCTTGGGGCTCCATCCTAAAATTCTATAATGGAAATTATCAAGCAATATAATATACAAATATTTTCATACAATATTATTTCAAAGTAATCATCAAGAAATATTCTGTTCAATTAATTAATCTAAAACTATTCATTACCTAACCTAGACGAAAAAGATTCCAACCGATGATCTTGATGAAAAAAAAGTTCCAGTTCCAATCGCGAATCCTGATAAAAGAGACTCTAATTGACCACCCTAATGCAAAAAATTCCAATCGAGGATCTTGACATAAAAAGGACTCTGATCGAGAAAACTTGAAAGGAGCAAGAAAAAGAAGAGCCTCTGGACTTCTCAGCTCAATCGAAGTCGATTCCTTCCAGTTGTTTACATGCCGCTGATTATGCTCGTTTGGCTTTTAAATTTACAACGCTCGATACAATACGGACTGATTGATTGCTTGATTGATTGATCGATTGACTACTTGATTGACTGATCGATTGGTTGCTTGACTAAAAATTCTGGAGTTTACCTTCCGACAAGCAAGGTCACCTTCACTGAATTTCAACCGACAACATTTAACGGTTTCAGCAAAACCAAATTTTCACGATATCATATCTGGAACATCCATACGTTTCGGAGGAAAAACGAGCAAGTCAACAATGGATGGATTCAAGCCTGACGATGGCCACTCTGTTTCAGTACTCGGAACATTACGTGCTATGTGGCGTTCCAACAACAGTCAGTTTAAATCAATTGAAACCAATTTGACTTGAGACAAGTTGACCAGATTCATCAACGCCCTCTCTTAGCTGAAGTGACTGTTGACCAACTTGATTCGAGAATTACAGAAAGTGTAATTTGACCTTGACTCCACCTCAAACAGTCCAGTGAGCTGAAACCATGCTCATAAATTTTTCATTCTCGACAGTTTTCTGTTTTATTTGGAGCTGATCGTTCGGGTGTAAAGACAATTTATGTCCCGAGGTACAAGGTTACAGTATAAGTCGTAAGATGCAATCAGCAGCGACATCATTATATCATTTGCAATTTTCGCTGTAAAACGGCAATTCTTGATCTCATAAAAAAAAAAACAGCGTAGGTCAGTGATCAAGGCACTGCATATTATTGAGTTATGCATACAAAACTATCAGTCTTTCTATAACATGAGATTATCAAACCTTCTGACCTTTACTGAGAAATCCTCTTACTAAACACTGAGAAATCACAACTACCCCTGGGCGGGCTTTCAGTTGTTGCGTCTCTTATTAATTACTTGAAAACTTCCATAATATCTGTTTCCAGACGTAGACAAAACACTCCTTCGTTTGTTCTTTGCTTGTCAACAACCTTCGCTACATCCCATGTTTGCAAGGTCGACGGCACCAAAACAGCCTATATCACAGTAGCCATGATGATATAACAATGCTGAGTGTGGAAGGCACGTGATCATATAGTGGACAAGTCTCGTCTTTTATAAATTCAAGCGTTTATTAGGTGAAAATCATTCATCTTCAAACATGATGGAAAACTCCGACATTCTTGTTGTTTACCTCCTGAATTCCCAGTCCCCAAGTGACGTGTGTGCAAGCCCTGGATACGTCTATCCATTCGTGCACACACGTTCACCAACTATGGTTTCCCACTAGTTAATGAATGCGCAGCATTCCCCAACTCTTTACTCCCAAGCTATACTGTTACAGACGTCGTTCGACATAACATAACATAACATAACATAACATAACGTTACGTAACATAACATAACATAACATAACATAACATAACATAAAATAATAACTATAGAGGTTGAAGAACTTTAAACTGTCTGTGACCTAAGGAGTTAATTTAACAAATGTCTGGGGTAGAAGGAGTTAAAATAGCAACTTTATGGGACAGAAGAGAGTTAAGTAACAGCCAGCCTCTTCGATGTTCAGATCTGGTAAAATATAAGTTGTCTTCTTTTCCTTGATTGAAAAGTGCCAGAATTGAATCCAACAGAAACTATTTCACAGGACAAGTTTTGTGTTTTAGAGGAACCTGATGTCGTACTCCCCTCCGATGTCGTACTCCCCTCCGAAGTCGTACTCACCTATGATGATGTCCCCTATGATGATGTACCATTCTCTGTTGTTTTACTCCCCTCTGTTGATGTCGTATTACCCATCGATGGTTAATATTCCTCTTCAATGATGTCATATTCCTACATCTTCATGATGATGTCATACTCCACTCTGATGATGTCAGTTATCTATTCGATGATGTCATATTCCTCTTGCTAAAATCTTACTCTCCTCTGGTGATGCCATACCCTCTTTGATGATGTAATTTATCTCTCCGATGATGTCAGTCTCCGCTATGATGTCATACTCCACTCTAATGATGCCAAATTCCCTGTAATAATATAATTCCCTCTGGTGATGTCATACTCCTCTCTAATGGTTGTCATACTTCCCTCAGATTATATTTTACACTCCGATGATGTCATATTCCCCTTTGGTAATATCATACTGTCCTCCAATGATGTCATACTTCCCAACAATAGTATCACATTCCCCTTTGGTCTCTGCATAATTAACTGGGCATCTAACCTCAGATAACGGTGAAATATAGTAGATCCCACATCCAAGATACACATGCCCGTTACTGAAAATGAAACTATCAGTTTATATTTAAGGGTATTCAAACGCAAAAAAACAACAACACACACACACACACACACACACACGCACGCACGCACGCACGCACACACACACACACACACACACACACCAGTTTGAGGACGGGCATGATTTGTCTTAACAGATTCTGTGCCAAACAAAATGTAGGTTTGGACCAAACACAGCCGGTTTGGGACCCCCCCCCCCCCCCCCACCCCGTCCCCCACCCCGTCCCCCACCCAATAAAAGACGGAAAATGGGAAGCAGAGAAGTGTCACAGTTATGACTTAAAAGTTGTTAATTATAGTGTATTATAACGCAATGACAACATTTCGGCGTTATGTAAGCCCATGACAGATACGGAAAGAAGGTTAAGACGATGGCATCCCATGGCACGTCATCAGTTTATCCAATATACTGTTATATATTTGTAACACGTGACTTTAACCTAACTTTCCCTCACAGATCACAAATATGATCTATCTGGAGTCCCCCGCTGGTGTTGGGTTTTCTTACTCTGCTGACCAGAATTACAGCACAGATGACGATGATGTTGGTTTGATTTTGTTTCTACTATCATTAGCATTTGATGTAATGCGTTTTCTCTCAACAATAAATACATCCATGAGAATCAAGCATTACAGTATGGGTGATGATGATGTTGGATTGACTTTATTTCTATCTTTATTATCATTTAATGCAATGCGTTTTCTCTTAACACAAAAAAGATATTCATGAGAATCAAGAATTACTGTATAAATAACGATGATGCTGGTTTGATTTTGTTTCTACTAGTCATTAGCATTTAATGAAACTTTTCTCATAGAAAATAACATACTTAATCTTATATATAAAAAGGCGATCTCCGTCTGTCTGTCTGTCTGTCTGTCTGTATGTATGTATGTATGTCCTTTATGCGCTCGCGAACGGCCCATCCGATTGAGATGAAATTTTCTACACGCCTTCCTTTCATTCCAGCGTTGCCAACTGTCGTATTGTTTTTTCTTCTTCCTCCTCCTCCCTCCTCCCCCTCCCAAAAATACGTACGTAAATATATGATGATGATGATGAAAGAATCCCCGAACCAAAACGCTAGGGAAAGGGAAGAAAATGACGTGACTACACAGAATCGTCACACGGCAATCATCATCATCATCAAGTGCCGTGCCGGCTGGCGTAGGCTTTCATGGCTCTCCGTAGATCTCAGTCTTTGGTTTTCTGGATCAACTCTGCTGCTGATATTCCCCCATGCCACGGCAATATCAATAACAATTCATCTTTTATGTGTAAGGAAGTTATCTACAGTCGTGTAAAAGGGAAGAACTAGACGAGTATGAATTCGGAATGGCGAACTCTCTCCTCCTCTCTTCTCCTCCTCCCTCTACCTCTTCCCTCCTCCTCCCTCTACCTCCTCCCTCCACCCTCCTCCTCTTCCTCCTCCCTCTCCTCCTCCCTCCTCCTTCTCCCTCTTCCTTCTCCTCTTCCTCTCCCCTCCTCCTCCATCCTCCTCCCTCCTACTCCCTCCGCCTCCTCCCCCTCCTCCTCATCTTCCCTCCTCCTCCTCTCCCTCCTCATCCTCCTCCTCCCTTCTCCTCCTCCTGCCTCCCTCCTCCTCCTGCCTCCTTCTCCCTCATCATCCTCCCTCCTCCTTCTCCCTTCTTCTCCCTCTTCCCTCTTCCTCCTCCTCCTACCTCCTCCCTCCTCCTCCCTCTACCTCCTCCTCCTCCCTCCTCCTCCCTTCTCCTCCTCTTCCTCCTCCCTTTCCTTCCTCCTCCTCCTCCCTCTACCTCCTCCTCCCCCTACCTCTTTCCTCCTCCCTCCTCCTCTTCCACCTCCCTTTCCTTCCTCCCCTCCTCATTCTCCCTCCTTCCTCTCCCTCCTTCCTCCTCCTCCTTCCTTCTTCTCCCTCTGCCTCCTCTCTCCTACTCTCCCCTCCTCCTCCTCCTCCTCCCTTCTCCTCCTCCTCCTTCTCCTTCTTCTCCTCCTCTCCCCTCCTCCTCCTACCCTCTTCCTCTTCCCCTCCCCTCCTCCCTCTCCCTCCTCCATCCTCCTCCTCCCTCTTCCTCCTCCTCCCTCTTCCTCCTCCTTCCTCCTCCTCCCTCTTCCTCCCTCTCCCTCCTCTTCCTCCTCCATCATCCTCCTCCCTCTTCCTCCTCCTTCCTTCCTCATCCTCCTCTTCTCCTCCTCCTCCTACCTCCTCCCTCCTCCTCCTCTCTCCTCCTCCTCCTCCTCCCTTTTCCTCCCTCCTCCTCCTCCCTCTACCTCCTCCCTCCTCCTCTCCACTCTTCCTCATACCCTCTTCCTCTTCCCCTCCCCTCCTCCCTCTCCCTCCTCCTACCTCCATCCTCCTCCTAATCCCTCCTCTTCCTTCCTCCCTCTTCCTCCTCCCTCTTCCTCTTCCCCTCCTCCTTCTCACTCCTCCTCCCTCCTCCCCCTCCCTTCTCCTCCTCCTCCCTCTCCTCCTCCCTTCTCCTCATTTCTCCTCCTCTCTCCTCCTCCTCTCTCCTCCTCCCTCCTCCCTTTTCCTCCCTCCTCCTCCCTCCTCCTCCTTCCTCCACATCCCTCTTCCTCCTCCCTCCTCATCATTCCTCCTCCTCCTCCTCCCCCTCCTCCTCCCTCCTCCTTCTCCCTCCACCTCCTCCTCCTCCTCCGCCCTCCTCCTTCCTCTCCCTCCTCCTCCCCCTCCTCCTCCTGCGTTCTCCTCCTCCCTCCTCCTCCTCCTCCCTCCTCCTCCCTCTTCCTTCTCCCTCCTCCTCCCCTCCTCCCTCTCCCTCCTCCTCCCCTCCTTCCTCTTCCTCCTCCACCCTCCTCCTCCCTCCTCTCCTCCTTCCTCCTCCTCCCTCCTCCTCCTCCTCATCCCTCTTCCTCCTCCTCCCTTCTCCTCCTTATCCTCTTTCCCCCTCCTCCTCTTATTCCCTCCTCCTCCCTCCTATTCCTCCCTACCCTCCTCCTCCCTCCTCCTCCTCCTCTCTCCGCCTATCTTTCCTCCCTCATCCTCTCTCCTCCACTCTCTTCCTCCTCCTCCTCCTCCCTCTTCCTTCCTCCTCCCTCCTCCTACCTCCTCGCCCTCCTCTTCCTTCTTCCTTCGCCCTCCTCCTCCCTTCTCCTCCTCGTCCCCCTCCTCCCCCTCCCTCCTCCCCCTTATCCCTCCTCCTCCTTCTTCCTCCTCCTCCCTCCTCCTCCCCCTCCTCCTTCCTCCTCCTCCCTCTCCTCCTCATCCCTCCACCTCCCTTCTCCTCTCTCCTCCTCCTCCTCAACTCCTCCTCCCTCCTCCTCCCTTCACATTCCTCCTCCTCCCTCTTCCTCCTCCCTCCTTATCCTCTCTCCTCCCTCCTCCTCCTCCTCCCTCCTCCTCATCCCTCCTCCTCCCTCCTCCTTCTTCCTCCCTCCTCCTCCTCCCTCCTCCCCTCCTCCTTCCTCCTCCTCCCTCTCCGCCTCCTCCCTCCTCCTCCTCCCTCTACCTCCTCCCTCCTCCTCCATTCACATTCCTCCTCCTCCTCTTCCTCCTCCCTCCTCCTCCTCCCTCCTCCTCCTCCCTCCTCCTCCTCCTCTCTCCTCCTCCCTCCTCCTCCTCCCTCTACCTCCTCCCTCCTCCCTCCTCCTCCCTTCACATTCCTCCTCCTCCCTCCTCCTCCTCCCCTCCTCCTCTTCCCTCCTCCTCCTTCCCCCTCTTCTCCTCCTTCTCCCTCCTCCTTCTCCCTCTTCCTCCTCCCTCTTCCTCCCTCTTCCTCCTCCCTCCTCCCACTCTCTCCTCCTCCTCCTCCTCCTCCCTCTCCCTCCTCCTCCCTCTCCTCCTCCTGCTCCCTTCTCCTCCTGCGTTCTCCTCCTCCCTCCTTCTCCCTCCTCCTCCCTCTTCCTCCTCCCTCCTCCTCCCCCTCCTCCTCCACCCTACTCCTCCCTCCTCCTCCTAATCCCTCCTCCTCCCTCCTATTCCTCCCTTACTCCTCCTGTCTCCTCCCTTCTCCTCCCTCCTCTTCCCTCCTCCACCTCCCTCTTCCTCCTCCCTCCTCCATTTACCCAAGACAGACAGACAGTCAGACAGATAGTCGGGAACGGGATCTTATATGACTACTTATATGATTTAAATGAGATGCTCTCCACCATGGGCTGGGCCGGGTCAGACAGACAGATAGATAGATAGATAGACAGACAGACAGACAGACAGACAGACAGACAGACAGTCGGGAACGGGAACTTATATGACTACTTATATGAATTAAATGAGATGCTCCCCACCAGGAGTTGGGCGATGCCGGGCCGGGTCAGACAGACAGACAGATAGATAGTCGGGAACGGGAACTTATATGACTACTTATATGAATTAAATGAGATGCTCCCCATCAGGGTCTGGGCGAAGACGGGCCGGGTCAGACAGACAGACAGACAGACAGACAGACAGACAGACAGACAGACAGACAGATAGTCGGTAACGGGAACGAGAACTTATATGACTACTTATATGAATTAAATGAGATGCTCCCCACCAGGATCTGGGCGAAGCCGGGCCGGGTCAGCTAGTAACATATATAATACCGGTCATTTAATGAAAATGTTAATATATGCGGTCTTACTGAAATGCTTTAATTTTCACCAATCAACATTCCTTAACATGTTAACACTTCACAGGACTGTTAATTATTTTCTGATATACTAGACCATGACATTTTGCCCGTAGAGAGTGAGACAAAGTTGCTGGAAATGATGAACCATCAACCACCCGGTACCGATCGTTACCATCTACCACCCTGGCACCATCTACCACCCCGGTACCATCTACATACCCAGTGCCATCTACATACCTGGTACCATCTACCGACCCGGTACCATCTACAGACCCGGTACCATCTACAGACCCGGTACCATCTACAGACCCAGTACCATCTACAGACCCAGTACCATCTACAGACCCGGTACCATCTACAGACCCGGTACCATCTACATACCTTATACTATCTACCGCCCCAGTACCATCTACACACCCGGTACCATTTACCGCCCCTGTACCATCTGCCGCCCCGGTACCATCTACCGATCTAGTACCATCTACAGAGCAGGTGCCATCTACAGAGCCGGCACCATCTACCGTCCCGGTATCATCTACATAGCCGGCACCATCTACCGCCCTTGTACCATCTACCACACCGGGTACCATTTACCGCCCCAGTGCCATCTTCATACCCGGTACCATCTACAGACCCGGTATCATTTACCGACCTGGTACTATCTACCGCCCCTGTACCAGATGTGGTCGGGGCCATTTAGAGTCTTGTGTATAGTACAGAAGAACAGGTAGACCATCACGACATTGAGAGAATGGTGCTACGGGGATGATCTGGTACTCTCTACACACCCAGGGCCATCTACAGACCCAGTACCATCTACAGACCCAGTACCATCTACATACCCGGTACCATCTACATACCCGGTACCATCTACAGACCCGGTGTACTATCTACAAATCCGGTACCATCTACAGATCCAGTTCAGATCCGGTACCATCTACATACCCGGTAACATCTACAGGCCCGGTACCATCTACAGACCCGGTGTACCATCTACACACCCGGTACCATCTACAGACCCGGTACCATGTACAGACCCAGTGTACCATCTACACCTGGTGCCATCTACACACCCGGTGCCATCTACACACCCGGTACCATCTACACACCCAGTAACATCTACAGACCCGGTAACATCTACAGACCCGGTACCATCTACACACCCGGTGTACCATCTACACACCCGGTAACATCTACAAATCCGGTACCATCTACAGATCCAGTTCAGATCCGGTACCATCTACACACCCGGTACCATCTACAGATCCGGTAACATCTATAGACCCGGTACCATCTACATACCCGGTACCATCTACAGACCCGGTACCATCTACAGACCCGGTGTACCATCTACACACCCGGTACCATCTACACACCCGGTACCATCTACACACCCGGTACCATCTACAGACCCGGTACCATCTACAGACCCAGTAACATCTACACACCCGGTACCATCTACACACCCGGTACCATGTACAGACACAGTGTACCATCTACACATGGTACCATCTACACACCCGGTGTCATCTACACACCCGGTACCATCTACACACCCAGTAACATCTACAGACCCGGTACCATCTACACACCCGGTGTACCATCTACACACCCGGTAACATCTACAGACCCGGTAACATCTACAGACCCGGTGTACCATCTACACACCCGGTGTACCATCTACACACCCGGTAACATCTACAGACCCGATAAAATACTACCACTACCAAGAAGACTGTTGTAGGGCTCCCCCTCACATCTCTAAGGACAGAAACCCCCAGGGAGTGCAAGATCGGTACCGAAGCTTCACACCTCGAAGAAGCATATTAGAACACCATCAAGGCACGATTCAGCACACGTACCAGAGAGACTGGAATTTGGGTTTAGTTCTTGTTTCCTTAACAAGTTTCAGGCATGTCATTGTCACCAGATCCCAACCCAATGTCCCGAGGAAGACTTCACACATGTTCAAGCAAAACTGCAACACATATTGTAGCAACAACAACACACTAGTCACCTTACTGTTCCACCATATTGTTCTACTTTTGTTATACATTAACTTCTTCGTAATAAAGCAACTAAAATAAAGCAAATAAAGCAAAACTGCATATGCACCGACACTCGATTCCTCTGATGATGTGAAGGATTTGTTCTATGAGGAGTTAGACTCCGTGATCAAGGCAGTTCCAAAATCTGACTACATTTATATGCTCGGTGATTTCAATGCTCGTGTGGGCAAGGACTCGAGTTCATGGCCAGTGTGCCTTGGAAAATACAACATCGGTCGCATGAATGAAAATGGGCAAAGGCTGCTGGAGCATTGCACCAGTAATGACCTATGTATTACAAACTCTTTTTTTAAAACAAAAGAGATGCATAAGGTCACATGGAAACATCCAAGATCCGGCCATTGGCACCAGCTGGACTTCATCATCACACGGAGACAACATCTGAACCATATATCATTGACTCGTAGTTACCACAGTGCTGACTGTGATACGGATCATTCTTTGGTTGTTGCAAGGGTTAGGCTGAGACCAAAGAGAATCTACACAGCTAAACACAAATCTAGCCCCAGGATTAATATTATTAACACTCATGATCCTGAAAAGTGCTTTCAGTTTCAACAGCAACTTGAAGACGCTTTCACTGATACACCAGAAAATTGTACAGTAAATGAAAAGTGGGGTCACATTAAGGAAACTCTTTATAAAACTGCCGTAGGGGTTTACGGCACTGTGGATCATAAGAGGCAGGACTGGTTTGCGGCCAACAGCGAGACTCTGCAGCCCTTGATTGATAAGAAGAAGAAACCTCTCTTAAGAAACAAGGAAAGACCAACGCGTAACACTCTGAGTGAGCTAAGGCAAGCTAGGAAGGATGTGCAAAAGGCTGCCAGGCAGTGTGCAAATGATTATTGGATCAAGTTATGTGAGTCCATTCAAATCGCAAGTGATAAGGGAGACATAAGAAGCATGTATGAAGGAATAAAGAAAGCCTGTGGTCCAGTGATCAAATGAAGTGCACCATTGAAAACCTTGACTGGAGAAGTCATCACTGATAAGAAACAGCAGATGAACAGATGGGTAGAGCACTATTTGGAGCTTTACTCAAGTGAGACCAAACTAGCGGATGATGCCCTCAACGCCATAGAGGCTCTACCAACTCTTGACCACCTGGACACACTTCCCACCATAACAGAAGTTAAGTGTGCTATAAATGAACTTGCATCTGGCAAGGCTCCAGGTAAGGATGGGATTCCAATAGAGGTTATCAGGAGTGGGCAAGACACACTCACTATACAGATCCACCAGTTAATAGAGCTATGCTGGCGTGAAGGACAAGTCCCACAGGATTTCAAAGATTCAAACATAATAACGCTGTACAAGAACAAGGGCGATCGGAGCGACTGCAACAACTATAGGGGTATCTCACTTCTGTGTATTGTTGGAAAAGTATTTGCCAGAATTGTTCTGCGCAGACTTCAAGTCCTAGGAGATCAAGTCTACCCTGAATCACAGTGTGGCTTTCGACAGAACCGGTCTACCACTGATATGATATTCTCATTGCGACAAATGCAAGAAAAATGCCGTGAACAGAATCAACCACTGTTTATTGCCTTCATCGACCTCACAAAGGCATTTGATTTGGTCAGTCGTGAGGGTCTGTTCAAGGCACTAAAGAAGATTGGCTGCCCACCAACTCTTCTGTCCATTGTGGAATCGTTCCACACAGGCATGAAGGGTATAATCAAGTTTGATGGTGCAACTTCTGAAGAATTTGAAATCAAGAGTGGAGTTAAGCAAGGTTGTGTACTAGCTCCCACCCTCTTTGGAATATACTTTTCACTTCTACTGAAATATGCATTTCGTGATCAGGATGGTGGTATATACATTCACTCACGCTCAGATGGCGGCCTCTACAATGCTCAGAGATTGAAGGCTAAGACCAAAATTAGGAGGGTACTGATCAGAGAGTTGCTTTTTGCAGATGATGCTGCAGTTACGACCCACTCTGAGGAAGAATTGCAATGTCTACTATCTGCATTCTCCAATGCTTGTTCTGAATTTGGTTTAACAATTAGCAAAAAGAAGACACAGATTATGTCACAAGGTGCACATGGGGTACCATCAATCTTTATTGACGACGCCGAACTAGAGATAGTAGACCATTTTACATATCTAGGATCAGTGGTAAATAGCAAATTATCCCTAGATCAGGAAATCAACATCCGGATTGGTAAGGCAGCAACAACAATGAACAGGTTAACAAAAAGAGTCTGGGAGAACAGGAAGCTTACTGCCAAAACAAAAGTCCTTGTCTATCAAGCCTGTGTCCTTAGTACTCTTCTCTATGGCAGTGAAACCTGGACAACTTACTCACACCAAGAGAACAATTTAAACAGCTTTCATATGCGGTGTCTGCGAAGAATTCTTGGTATTAAGTGGCAAGACAAAATCACAAATACTGAAGTATTGGAAAGATCAGGTTGCGTGACAGTTTATTCCATGCTCAGTCTTCGTAGACTTAGATGGATAGGACATCTTAGGAGGATGGATGATGGTAGAATACCAAAGGATATCTTTTTTGGTGAATTACAGATGGGTAAGAGATCTCAGGGTCGGCCTCTACTACGATACAAAGATGTGTGTAAGCGGGACATGATTGATACAGGCATTGATAATGCACATTGGGAGCAAGTCGCCGCTGAACGTGTTGCATGGAGGGCAAATATCAGAAATGGAATAAAGTCAAAGGAGAAAATTATTGCAGAAAAGTCACACACCAAGCGTTTGAGACGTAAGATGGTGCATGATGGTGGAAATGACCACGTGTTCACATGCACCCACTGTGAACGAACATTTACAGCGCAAATTGGCCTTATCAGTCACACTCGCTACCGCCATAGTTAAAAGTTATTATGCCTTTTTAAAGCACAAACTATCGTCTGTCAAGACGGCAAGGTGCCAATGAATAAAGCAAACTAGTAAATATGAAGCCTCATTACTTCACACCTGTATAGTAGGATATGTCATATAATTATCTTTATCTTATCAAATGTACACGCAGGTGGCAAGAAATAACCTTCTGGCGTTGGAAGATTTCTTTAGGAAGTTTCCAGAATTCAAAAGTAATGACTTTTATATCACCGGAGAGAGCTATGGGGGAATCTATGTACCCACACTAACTTCACTTGTTCTCGATTACTCATTTATAAACCTTAAGGTAGGTTTACTTTATTTGTGCTTCTGTTGACATCATTATCCTCCAGTGACTTGTCCTGCGTAGAAGCTACTCCTACAATAATCTTTCTCCTGTACTATTTGACTGCTATAGTTTTCTAGGCATATGTAAGAAGGTAGTCTGCCATTTTTTTTCCTTCTTGCCAGCGACCATACTGGTCGGTGACTGTAGACATTGTCTCTATAAAGAGATCGTCTGCCTGCCGTCGCGAATTGAGACCATAAACAACAAATGCCCGTCGACGGCTCTCAAGTTCAGTCCGCTAAATACTCCCTTGGTATCACGTTACCCTCTTGTGTGGGGCGGTAGCTAAACGGGTACTCTATTTAATAACGAAGACACAAACAATAGATTGCACGATTTATTGCCTGGCATATTTCTCTGCATCTCGTCAGGTACATACTGCATAAATCACACAACATAAACTAGAGTAATTAGATAAATCATTCAGGCTGAAGTATACACATATTCGCACAGTAATTTCAGTTTTCTACCACAGTAATTTTACACTGACTATCATGTCTTTCTGTTTGCACAAAAGTGGCTTATGCAGATTAATAGTGATCGTTTCTGCCACCTTTACCCAAGAGTGTCCCGAAGGCTAGCAGAGATGCCCTAATTTTTCTTCGATAGCGATAGTGCCTACCACGGCAGACTTTTTGTGTCATGTGCCACTGGCAAATCAATTAATACAACAGAGAAAGGAATTCAAGCACTTCATCGGTGCTGGAGGACTGACATTGAACGCAGTGGTGACTGCATCGAAAAATTATACATCTGTTCTTTACTTTTTCAAAATATATTCACCAAAAACAAAAACAAAATATTTAAAGTTTTCATTTGGGTCCACTTCATTAGGATCCCACAGAACCCACTTGCCATCGAACAAGCTGACACCCAGGCTATTCCTCTACTGCTTACATTTTTCAGTATGGAACAACCCAGAAACCTGTCAATTCATCAACCTTTCTCACAGATTATCATGTTAAATATCCATCCATCCTAAAAAATTCATCAACAATTTCTTGATTATATCATTATTCTCTTATTGAAATATTCCTGCCCAATTAACATTTGTTCAAATTTACCTTCTATCCAGGGTTTTGCTGTAGGAAATGGATTATCAGATGACAACATGAACGATAATTCAATTGTGTACTTCGCCTATTACCACGGCTTGATTGGAACAAGGTAAATAGGAGATAGAATTGTATGAGATAAACTGGGACAAGGTAAATAGTAAATAAAATTGCATAAGTCAGGACTGGAATAAGGTAAATAGTAAATAGAATTGTATAAGAAAGGACTGGACATGTAAAAAGTAAATAGAAGTGCATAAGATAGGATTGGAACAGGTAATTAGTAAATGCAATTGCATAAGATAGGGTTGGAACAAGGTAATTAGAAAATGCACTTGCATAAGATAGGGTTGGAACAAGGTAATTAGTAAATGCAATTGCATAAGATAGGGTTGGAACAAGGTAATTAGTAAATGCAATTGCATAAGATAGGGTTGGAACAAGGTAATTAGTAAATGCAATTGCATAAGATAGGGTTGGAACAAGGAAATTAGTAAATGCAATTGCATAAGATAGGGTTGGAACAAGGTAAATCGAATTGTCTTCACAATGAAAGTATGAACCACGGTGGCATAGTGGTTCGTGTGTTTACCTCAACTGTAACATGGATGGGCTCAGTCTCTAGTACAGTGGTTCTCAACCTTTTTTGGTCCTCCCCCCCCCCTTTCACCATATTTTTAGGACGTCATTCCCCCCTCACCATATTTTTAGGACATCATTCCCCCCTTACTATATTTTTAGAACGTCATCCCCCACTTTTGTATTTCCTCCCTAAAAATTTCCCCCTGCCCCCACACAGTATACGTAATAATTGAAGCTAAATTTAATAGCACATACTAAAACAAGTCTAGACATGTACATAAAATGTGATTTGCGGATCTACTTACGTTATAAAATGAATTTCAGAAGGGTGATGCGTACAGAAGCGTAAAGTATGAAAGGAAAAACAAGATCAAGTAATCGATTCTTGTATTAACGCGATCTTGAAATAATCTTCATCCCCCCCCCCCCCCCTGGAAACCCCAAAATTCCCCCTGGGGGGGGGGGAATTCCCCACCGGTTGAGAACCACTGCTCTAGTAGATGCAGGATTAATGTAGAGACAAACGGTTGAACAGAAAGAGATATTAAAGTAAGAATATGAAAGGCAAAATGAGATTTCATAATACTAGGAAATTTGTGGAAGTCAAGAGAAATTAAAATAGGAACCAAAGTTAGAATATTTAATTATATCGTTAAATCAGTATCTATTGTGTGGATCAGAATAATGGATAAAGACTAAAATAAAAAATGCTAAATTACAAACATACATGGGTCAAGTAGGTAAGGAACCTACGTCTGGTCTAGCAAACCGGTAGGGAATTTACTTGATCCTAAAATTCTGCTCAAGATTTATGGAGAAAATTGGAGGAAAGGCGCTAGTCACGGCGCTGGAACTCCAATTAACCCTCCCCACGACGCCTAACGGCATAAGTGGAAGAAACAACAACAACAACAACAAACATTCATTAACTGGTGCTTGTGCCGAATAGCAGAAGTAAATGGCGCGACAGAATCAGTCACGTAGAGTTCACAAAGAGAATGAGCCAGGCCCCAGCGAATGAAGAGGTGAAGAAAAGTCCCCCCCCCCCCCACACACACACTCTCTTCCCCCACCCCCATTTCCCATTTCCATAGAAATGGCGGGAGACATAAAACAGACGGGGAAGAGAATTAGAGACAAAGATAAATAATATGGGTAGGGGGGACATACATGGAGATACATAAGATAGGAAAGACAAGTCGACCTGGAGTGTGTTGGCTGAGGCTCTAGCTCAGTGATTCTCAACCTTTTCTGGCCCATGCAACCTTTCACTAAATGTACAGAATGTCATTCCACCCCTTTCCATAATGTCATTCCCCCCTTTACACATACCCATATATATATATATATATATATATATATATATATATATATATATATATATATATATATATATATATATATATATATATATATATATATATATATATATATATATATATATATATATATATATATATATCCACATGCTCACACATAATTCAAGAAAGAGGGAAAATCGCATTTTATGTGGTCCTGAAGCCAGTTTTTTGAGTCTGTGGTCTTAATCTCTCCCCCCCCCCCCCCCCCCTTTGGAAACCCTAAAATTCCCCCCTGGGAATAGGGAGGGGGAGGATTCCCCACCGGTTGAGAACCACTGCTCTAGTTCCTGTGGGGGAATATAGTGCAGCAGAAGAAGAAGGAAGATATTGGACACAGTGTCTGTGGTCTTCTCTACATTTAATGTTTTCTCACATCATGTCAGATTTCATAATCAAAACCTAAAGCCTGTGCATGCTCTTGTTTGTCGCGACTGCTGTCTGTTCAAATTTTTACATGAAACAGTGAGGAGCATTTTGTGTGATATTCACTGACACGGGAACGGAGCACCATGGTGTGAACCTTTGCCTTGAAGTTGGAACCACGACTAATACCGTAGACGATCATTTACAGCAAGAATTGGCCTTATCAGTCACACCCGCCACCGCCATGGGTTGCAGTTATTGAAGGCGATAATGCCAGCCTTGGCCCAATGTGAGCCTGGTCATATGTGTTCTGCTGAATCATGACCTGGGTACATCCTATCATGAATCTCCACGGGTGTGAAGTTCCAGTGCCGTTCTTGCACTCTTTCTGGGCTTGGGGAGGGGAAGGAGAGCTCTACCACAGGTCCAGTGGAGATGGTGCTTTGGTGCCGCGGTGAAAGACAAGCTTCTAAGGCAAACTCCGAATGATGCAAGCCCTTTCAAGGCTCAAGCATCCTGTCACCAGTGTTTTAAAAAAAAAACACAGTTGTTGCATATCCTTTACGGACGCAGCAGTCAACCCCAGAATTTTTTGGCTGTTCGTGATTCCTGGGCAAGTTTACGTTCAGTAATTTGATATTTCTTTCTGAACGACCGGCATCCATACCATTTCATAAAAAATCAACACAGCTGTGTTTCGAACTCGGTATGCGGGATTACGAACTGCGTCCTGAACCACTGATCAAAATGAAAAGTTACGACTCCTAATTTTCCAGACAATTTACAAACAACAACAACCACAACAACAAGAATACAATATTCAGGAATAATACATTTTAAGTAATTATGTTCATTTGTTTTTGTAATGTTTTTTTTTTAAAAGCGTAAGCAGTTATGTATTAATATACATGTACATAATCGAATAAATCCCATTGTGTTATCTGACGTTAGCAATTGGCTGAAATTGGTGACTGAATGCTGTCCTGGAAATGGCTCGAAAATCTGGTGCGACTTTGTTGCAGGAAGTTCTAATCCTAGCTGCGCAAGTGAGGTATGCTAAACCCGTGTTATTTGTTAAAATACATGAATGAATTAATAATATTAATTTGTTAGATGCAAAAGCACACGTGTGTTACCGGGGCCCATACGGGAAGCAAAGAACAGCGAGTCTGTGACTTACCATGCATGTCGTAAGAGATTAAGGGTAAGGAGGGTTGGCATAAGGCTGGAAACTTCGTCCCGCAGAAAACTAGCTATAAAATCCAGCCAATCAAAACAGTTCTACAAAAGGCTAGTTATGGGTTGATGAGGTCCTATGCTTCGTTGGGCGATGAAAGGCAGAAGATAAACAAGATGGACAAGACCTTCACTACTGATTGTCTTTATGCACTAACTTAGTTAATGCTACTGGCGCTGTGCTGTCTTGACAGACGATAGATTGCTACATTGTGCTTCAAAAAAGGCATAATAACCACATCCCATGAAGGTAACGCAAGGATGGAGTTATACGTCTCCATAGCACAAGGCCTGACTGAATTGTAGGAAACATGTGTTGCCCATGCTGCATGATCCCTATCTCGGCCTTCCTAGGTTACTCCAAAGGAAAGGTGACACGAATAGAGCTGGAACAAGACAAGCCGCAGAAGCTGCCGGATCTGTGAAGCAATGCTCTAACTGTCCTCCTGATTCTAGGTCAGTTGCCGACTAAAGTTTAGGACCTGGTCAGCCCAGCCATGGCATTTAATGTTTATGTTGCATTTCCTCGCACCATTATAAGGCTTTTACCCTCCCAGTTGCACTCCTCCACCAAAGCCGTTGGCACAGTGTAGGATGTCGAGTGTTTGGTAAGCGCCTCCCAACATTCAGCGCTAACAGAAAGCATAGTACCGTCTACTGTTATACGGTAGTTCAGTCACGCCTGACTAAGTCCCTTTTTTTTTTTTTTAAGCATATCCTTTTACAGGACTTAGCTGTCAACACCAGCATCTTTCAGCTGTATGTTGATCTCTTGGCAAGATTACGCTCAGTAGTTTGCCATTGCTTTCTGAGCGGCCGGCTCAGTATCTCGCAAGTCACGAGCGGGGGTCGAACCGCCTCAGCTCTCGCTCCGCTACGAGACTCTGCGTGATAAACGGGATTACAGAGAGAAAGTGTTGTAACCCCACAGCCAGAGAGACCGGCGACTAAGTCCCTGCACATATGAATTTAGTAAACTGCTATTATCCGCATACAGTTTCACTCTTTTACATGGTTTTTAAATGTATTCGCCCATCAATAACCCCCCTCCCCCAATTAAATAGTCTTAGCAACTAATTTTTATAATCAGCATCATCACCATCATTATATATCACCATCTTCTAAATCATTATCATCATCTTTGTCATCGCTGTTACCATCGACATTTCTTTCTTATTTGTCATCAATATCCTGTTTAGACACCTCTTCCCCTTACACGTGGATCCCGTGTTGTAAACCATTCCTTTGTTATATGGGGTCCGGGGTAGTGTAGTGGCTAGAAGCTCGCCTGCCGGACCAGTAGTAATGGGTTCGAATCCTGTCAAGAGGAAGAAAACCTTACATTTTTAAACTATAATCGGTCTAAATAGAGTAAACCTTACACAAACTCATACTGAATTTGGCTACACTGAGTTACGGAGGTGCACATTTATTAGAAAGCAAAATACATGAAGATTACAGACCTGAGCACGGCTACATCAAGCTTAGCAGACACCAAAAAACCCAGGATCTTCTGCCTCATAATAGTTCTGTGTGGACTCAAGAGCACACCTTTACCGAATGAGTCTCAGAGATTCTGTCACGTGGAATTGTGGAGCATCAAAGCAAACCCCAGAGCACATCAAACATTCTAGAGAATGGAGATCTAGACTATAGGGGCATCCCTTCAAGACTGAATTTGCTGGACAATGGAGATGTGGCCTTGAGGAGCAGCCCCTCAAGAATATCCAGAATTTGCCAGAAATGGAGATCTGGTCTAAAAGAGCAACTCTATAAGGCTGCCCAGAATTTGTCAGGCAGAGAATGAGGATGTGACCTAGAGAAACAACCCTACAAGAATGCCCAGAATCTGCAAGAGAATGGAGATCTGTCCCAGAGAAGGAGTCCTACAAGAATAAATATGTCCAGAATCTGCCAAAGAACGGAGATCTGTCTTAGAAAAGCAGTCCCACAAGAATGCCCAGAATTTGCCAGGGAAACGAGATCTATCCTAGAGGGGCAAACCTAAAAGACAGTCTGTGGAAGGGAGACAATGTAGACTTCCTGTGCACCTTCTTAGTCATGACCCATGCCAAAATAGACACTTAGCAAGCTCAGATCGCTGAAGAAAAAAATAGGGGAACATGTGCATAAGGTGTGGCACCGTTACTTAGAAATATCACAGAAATATTCTCTTCTACATCTGCTAGCGCCAGTCAATACTGTGAAATTGTTTACATGGAAATAAATCAATTGACCACTAAATCATTAACTGTCATAAGCCACTGAGTAAATCAACAAAAATGGAACGTGGAATTAGTCAGCTTTATAAGAATACAATCACTGAGTTGATGTTGCGGCTAGAAACAATTCATCAGCACTCAGTAACACTGACATTTGTATAACTAAATTTAAACAAAGATTTTAAACATATCAATTAGCTGAGTGTAGTTGACATCTATACCCTAGGACACAAGATCAAACTTTACTGAACGAATGTGGATATGAAACTAAGAATCAACATCATTGGACTCGGAACAATCCCAAACGTGCTCTGTCCCTTTTTCAATAGCCAACGAAGAGTTCTCAGCTGATGGTTACCATTGGCAGCTTAACTGAACCTCCGACTGGGTTTTCCCCCTACGCGTTGAAATCCTTTGCTCACTCCCACCGCGCTTAACCGGCCTCTCAAGATGGCGGACCCTCTGCTCACTGCAACCCTACTGGACCGGCCTCTGAAAATTGGGGGAGGGGGGGGGGGGGGGGGGGGGGGGGTTGGCCCTCTGCTCACTCCCACACCACAGATGGGGGACCTTCTGTTTTGTTGCACACTCTACTCGATCTCAGAGTTTTCACCTAATAAGCCTTGTCATATTATAGCGTGCTGCCCATATGAGAGACAACAGCCTGTTTATCTGCTTGTTCATTTCCCCGCCCACCTCTTGCCCTGGGCAAAAATCAATTATTTGCTTGTGACCTTCGTCTTTTCCGGTTACATAAAAGAGGCATGAAAAAGGAAACGAAGATAAGAGCTCTGGATGTACCTATACTGTTTATTGTTGACGTTAATCTTTGCTACAAGTAATAAACATATCAGATCGTGATGTTATTATGTTCTACCTTCATAATTGTACAGCTCAGGCAAATTAATAATCTGGTATGGAGTTCAGGACTTAATGTTTACAACCTATATTCTGAATGCGCCGGAGGGGCTCAAAACCTGAATCTTCATTTTGATGCACATAAGGGAAAGTACGTTACTAGCAACTTTGGCTGGCCATTCATGTTTCTGGGTAACAGCGTTGCTGAACTGAAAGCGGTAAGTATCGGTGTCTTGTTTCAGATCATTTAGCATCATAAATACATTCATCACGATACATCACCATGTAGCAGGTTCATTGCAGAACTTCACTCTCATCACGGTCCGTTGTCACAATTCTGTATCCACAAACAACATGTTGCACGATTTATTGCCAGGCATGTTTCGTTGCATCTCGCTGCTGAGTTATGCAGAGTGTTTGTAAAGTCTCACTGCACTTTGCATGTAGAAAAAATTTTAAAAACGAAGTAAGTGACGCCATAAAAAATATGCTCCACAGTCCATCGTGAAGCAATATGCAACAAATGGCTGTCGTCAACTGGAGTCATTCTTTGCACTCCAAACAGAAAGGTGTTATCAATGGAGAAAGCATTTATTTTGGTTGAGCAAGTGATTCAAATGGCGGTCGATACACACGGATGATTGTTCAAAGATGTACAGAAGAAAACATTTTATTGGACCAATTTTCTTCAACAACACTATAAATGCCGATCGGTACCGTACTGACATTCTGGAACCTTTTGTTTTAGAACAGCTGAATGAACGTGAAATTGAAGATGCGTGGTTCCAGCAAGGTGGTGCAACTACACTCACAGCTAGAGTATCACTGCGATTTTTGGAAGAAATTTTCGCAAATCGCATATCACTTGGAATGTGTCCTGTTTGTTCTCCAGATCTAACTCCATTAGATTATTATCTATAGGGTTTCTTGAAATCAAAGGTTTACAAAAATAATGTACACACAATTGAGGACCTGACAGAAGCAATCAGAAATACCATTCGAGAAATAATAATAGACTTGTTGCAGAAGGTATTTGACAATATGAAGAGACGTGTACAGTCATGTCTTGAAGCCCGTGGTTGACATATCCAATACCTGTTATATTGAATACTTCATTGGTACTTTGCAGCTTCTCCAAAATAGCGTTAGACCATAGCAGTGACATTGTAACTAATTTAATGAAATTTTAGCACATTTTTTAAATGACGTCATGTACTTCCTTTTTTTCAAATTTGTTCTACATACAAAGTGTAGTGAGATTTACAAGGACCCGGTTTATAATATGACGTGAATAAATGAATAATACTTAAAGTTAATTGCATATCTTTTTACAGAACGTCGCTGTCAACACCAGCATTGTTGCTGTTGTGATCTCTTGACAAGTTTACGTTCAGTAGTTTGCCATTGCTTTCTGAACGACCGATACCCATACCGTTTCGTAAAAAACCAACGCTGTGTTTCGAACGCGGGTATGCGGGATTACGAACTGCATCTTTAACCCCTTTTTCTGTTTGCATAACCCCGACTGGAACCACAAGATTGCTAACGCCTCGCTATAGTTGAGCAATCGTTTATTTTTTGTCGAACATAGCACAAGAAACGATTTGTTCTTTATTCACACATTGACTATATTTTAATAGAGGTTGAAAAATCGGCGATGACGGCGTTTCCTGTCAACTGCACAGGAATTCCTTAAGATTGATTAACTCTCTTTTCCACCCACTTGCTAATTATCTTTCTGTTCTACCTATGTAATTTGCTTGGCACTCACACTGGGATTGGCAGGTCCGCATGGTCAAATGGGTAAGAACACTTGTTTTTAAACATCCGGTGTGCTGATGCCGAGGTATGGGGTTCAACCCCTACATCGGACAGCTGGACTAAAATGTTAACCTTCGTCCTTGACTTGGGGACGTAAATTACAAGTACCTCTGAAGTCGGCGTGGGTTCACCTGATGGCGAGGGACACTGTTAATAGGAAAAGCTAATCCACACGCAAAATTCAGCCCATCACTAATATAAATAGTGTGTATGGACACTAGACAAAGGGGACAAAGCGAGCGAGCGCAAAACAAAAAAGAAACAACACTAGAATTGATCAATGCAGTTTAATTTGGTGTACGTAGACAATGGTTCTTTTTAAAACATGGAGTAGGTATCTCGGTGGTTTTGTATCTGATCATTAGTTCAACAGCAAAAAAAAGTTTGGCTTACTGCTGTTTTAATTCGATCCTGTTTTGTAAACTTTTTTTTTGGGGGGGGGGGGGGGGGGGGTTGTGATTTCTGGCAAGTTTAGGTTCAGTTGTTTGCCATTGCTTTCTAAACGACCGGCACTTATACCATTGTATGAAAACCAATGCAAGACGGGCTGCTTCAAATCTCCCACAACTGTGTTTCGAACGCGGTATGCGGGATTACGTATTGCATTCGTAACCCATTTACCATAGCGCCGGCCCCGTGTGGATATGTCTAGTAATGACTTGTATGTGCCTTGACTCGGTAACAGATTGATTTGGCTACTATTGATCCATAGATGTGGTCGCATTAAAAACATGAATATCTCAGTAACTTTGTGTGGGTTTACCCGGTAACAGATTAGAACGCCGGATTCTCCTTCAGGAGACCCGGGTTCGATCCCTCGGTAAGGTGTGGGATTTTTTTCTGTCGGGGGCAAAAAGAAAGTCCTAACCTGCACAGTTCGCGGCGACTGCACTAGCCAGGCGGCCAGTCTTCGGGTTCAAAGCTGGCCATTTTAGAACTCAAAAATCCACGAAAAAATGGGTTACTTCGGAAAAAAAAGCACAAAATCATATCCACTCGTTTGAATCACGCTACAAACACCATGTAAAGGCTAAAATGGCTGACGATTGCAAGGCAGCATTTGATTGGTCTGTACTATTAAAAGCTAACCAATCAAAGCAGTTCTTACAAACAGGGCCGATAATCGGCCTGCCCGTCTGTTTCAATAGAGCAACATGGCGACCGCAAGGCCAGTATTTCGGCCTCACCGGGTTCTAAGGGTTAATTCCTCAGGCTCAAAGACCCCTCTGCCATACACCGCAAGGTACTATATTGGCAGTGAATGACAGTTTATGACAGTTTGACCCACAGGTGTGGTCGCATTAAAAAACGTTAATATCTCAGTTACTTTATGTGGGTTGACCTGGTAACAGATTGATTTAACTACTATTGATCCATAGGTGTCGTCGCATTGAAAAACATAAACATCTCGGTTACTTTCTTAGAGGGGTGTGTCTTACGGGGTAATGAAACAGCGTTCCACGATTCCCCGACAAACAAACCTCTGGCGATTTGGAAGCAGGCAAAGTTGATTTCGATGGTGTGAGGCGTCGGTCGTTCAGAAAGCAATGGCAAACTACTAAACTAAGATTGCCTAATAAATCACAACCAGCAAATATAAGCCAATGTTCAATGGGACGCCCTTTAAAGGTCACGCAACTTTATTTTCTGTTACAGAAACTGAGATTAATACCCGCGGACAAACTGGCAGCAACTCCTCCTTGTACCAACGACACTACTACTTTGAAATACTTGAACAGTCCAGCAACCAGGCAGGCCCTTCATATACCGGATGATGTGCAAGCTTGGGAGGTGTGCAGGTACATCATCAATGATCTTCGATCAGCACCATCATAAACACCATCATCATTAGCAACATCGTTGTCATCATTACCACCAATTGTCATCACCAGCACGTTTGTTATAGTGATCGGCATCACGCCAAGACCACCCTTATCTTCATCACCAACATCATCACTACCGCAACCACACTCATCATCACCACCATCACCACCACCAACATTATCATTATGTTAAAGAAAATTATTGAGGATGTTAATTCTAAATGCAAGAGATGTCCTTCTCTATGCTGTCTTTAAAAAACAACACACGCACACCCACGTGCGTGTGCGCACATGCGCGCGCGCGCGTAACACAATACAGAGACAGAGAGAGAGAACAAATGACCATTATGTTTAAAAGGTTAAGAACTAGGCACACAGGCCCCTCAGAGAGAGAGAGAGACAGAGAGAGACAGAGAGAGAGAAACAGAAGAGAGAGAAAGAGCAAAAGAGAGACAGAAAGAGAGTAAGAGAAGGGAGACATAAAGTGAAAAGAAAGAGAGAAAGAAGAGAGAGAAAGAGAGAAACGAGGGAAGAAAGAGAAAAGAGAGAGAATAGAGCGGATAGAAACAGAGAAAAGAAACAGAGGGAAGAAAGAAAAGAGAAAGAAAGAAAGAAAGAAAGAGAAGAGAAGAGAAGAGAAGAGAGTGAAAATAGAAAAAAAACAAATGAACAATATTTTTAAAAGCTTAAGAACTGGGCACTCGGGCCCATCTAAGAGAGAGAGAGAGAGAGAGGAGAGAGAGAGAGAGAGAGGAGAGAGAGAGAGAGAGAGAGAGAGCGAGAGAGCGAGAGAAAGAGAAAAAAGAGATAAAGAGAAGAGTGAGAGAAGAGAAGAAAGAGAGCAAAAGAAAGAGAAGAGAGAGAGAGCGTGAGAGTAGAGAAGACAACAAGAAAAAGAAAAGAGAGAGAGAGAGAGAAGAGAGAGAGAGAAAGAGAAGAGCGAGAGAAAAAGAAGAAAGAGAGCGAAAGAAAGAGAAGAGAGAGAACGTGAGAGTAGAGAAGACAGCGAGAAAAGAAAATAGAGAGAGAGAGGGGGTGAGAGAGAAAGAGAAGAGAAAAAGAGAGAAGAGAAAGAGAGAGAAAGAGAAGAGAAATAGAGAGAAAGAGAAGAGATAGAGAAAAAGAGAAGAGAGAGTGAGACAAAGAGAAGAGAGAGATAATGCGCGAGAGTAGAGAAGAGATAGGAAAGAAAAGAAAGAGAGAAGAGAGAGAGAGAAAGAGAAGAGAAAGAGAGAGAAAGAAAAGAGACAGAGGGGGCGAGAGAAAGAGAAGAGAGAGAAAAACGAAAGGAAAAGAGAAGAGAGAGGGAGAGAGACGAGAGGGAGTGTGAGAGGAAGAGAGATAGAGAGAGGGGAAATCGAGAGAAAAAGAGAGAGAGAGTGAGAGAGAGAGGGGGAGAAGAGAGAGAGAGAGAGAGAGAGAGAGAGAGAGAGAGAGAGAGAAAGAGAAGAAACAGAGGACGCGAGCGAGAGAGAAAAGAGAAATAAAGAGGAAAGAGAGAAAGAGCGAGAATGAGAGCGAGAGGGAGAGAGTGAGGCGAGTGAAAGGGAAGAGAGAGAAACAGAAAGAAAAGGAAAAGAAAGAGAGTGGAGAGATGAACTAGAGAGAGAGGTGGAGAGTGGAGGAAGAGAGAAAGAGAGAAAGCGAAGAGAACGAGAGAGAGAGAGAGAGAAAAGAAAGAGAGAGAGAGAGAGAGAGAGAGAGAGAGAGAGAGAGAGAGAGAGAGAGCCAGAAAGAGAAAAGAGAATAAAGAAAAAGTATAATATATATTTTACATGCTTCAACACTCATCACATTTTGTATAATATATATTTTACATGTTTCAACAGTCATCACATATTGCAAAATATATATTTTACATGCTCTCTACACTCATCACATATTGCATAATTTCTTCACAGCTCGGCTGTTGGTGCCGGTTATGTCCGCACATATACAACAATGACAGAACAGTATAAAAAAGCTATCGATAGAAAAGTATGTACAACATATTTCACCTTTGGTTTCCATAATCTGCAATTATCTGTAATTATGTTAATTTACTAGCAATATTTCTGAATGATAATTGAATAGAAATTGTACTATGAAAAAATACAGAGCAAGTTTAAATGATGCAGTTTTGTAGAAAAACAGAAGCCAAACTGTTATGGTTTTAAATTTAACCCTACATGAAGTGGCGCTACTGTCCTGGCTCAGCCGATGTGCGTGAACTGGCTGATTGGCTGCCCCCGGGCACCTCTGGGAGAGCCTGAGGCTGAGCAAAAGTAAAGTTAGCAACATAGCAGATACTTTTGTTGGGGTGTGGAGTGTTATGTATTCACAAGTTGTAGACCATAATACATGAAATGAAGTGGTCAGTTCCTTTCCTCCCATCTATCCTTCCCAACGAATCCCAGAAAAATTCTGAATATTGCCGGCTACCCATTTTTAGCCGGTTCAGTGGCGATGGGTTTACGGACTTAGTTCGTGAGCCCGCATACCCACGTTTGAAACATCTGCGCGCGATTTGGCAGCAGACCGCGTTGCATTGTTTATTAACGAAATGGTATGGATGCCGGTCGTTCAGAAAGAAATGGAAAAACTACTGAACGTAAACTTGCCAAGAAATCACAACATCAAAAAATGCTGGTGTTGACTGCAACGTCCTGTAAAGGATATGCTAACTAACCCATTTTTATGAGGCTGCGTTGACTCTAGACCCTTACTGATCGGAAACAATAATTCTGCCTCTGCTGGAGATTAATCCGGACCCCTGTCTTGACAGGCAAGCGTACTGCCGACTATGACACTGCGGCTCAAACATGAGCAAAGGCGACATAACACTGTCGTTGAGAGATCGCCCGTCACGCGGATAAACACAAATCAACGAGCAAATGTGCATACAACTGTTTAAATCTGTCATCCATCTTGTCTTGACACCAACAAGACAGAATGTGGTAGAGGATGAAGAAGATGCATGTCTAACTGACCACTGGAAATATAAGTATCAGACAGGGTGCAGCAGTAGCGCAGTCGCCAACCTGAGGGTTATGTATTCGAATCCCCAACGAGGGTGATGTTTAAACATCGACCAGGGATCACAGGTTGACCTAGTTTAAGCTGGCTGCTAGCAAATATCGTGGGAGGTAAAGATAGTTGGCATGATAATGATCACATGACCCATTCACTGCTGATTAGTCTACAGAAATATTATATTCGACTAGAACCATGTGCCCAGAACCCATGGAGGTGTGTAAAATAGTCTTCTACTTTTCTTACTCTTCGTACAGATTTTAATTAAAATAGACCACATCGATTTGCTCCGAGTTCTGTTATGCTGGATTGTGACAAAAATTTTGACAAAACCTACCCCCAAAAAAAATAAAATAATTAAAGTTCTTTGCATACCCTTTACAGGCCGTAGCAGTCAATCCCAGCATATTTGGGCTGTTTGTGATTCCTGGGCAAGTTTACTTTCAGTAGTTTGCCATTGCTTTCTACCCAAAATAAGAGCTGAAAAGAGAACGTTTTCCGTTGTCATATTATATTAGAGACAGCCTCTTATTTGCATACAGTTTTGCATACGACTTTTGAACAAAACTCAAATGTATGTTTAGTAGTGTTTTCTTTTACTACTAAATTTTCTTGATTTAGACTTTTATTTCTGTTTCTTGTCATACCAAATGAAAACTGTACATTGATTCGAAAAATTAGGCGTAGACAGTCGCGATTTTTTGGCACATAATGAGGAGAAATACACTTGAAAACTTAGTGACAACTGGCAATATTGGTGGGAAAAAAGCAAGGGCAAAGCAGAGAGATAAATATCTGGAAGACTTGCCATTTGTCATAGTCGAGACAATATTCTTCTCAGAAACTACATCTCATCTGCCTCGCTGTTTTTGTCATTTGATTACTCATTGTCCAGCTTTCATACCCACGATGAAAACTAGGCCAACTTTGCAGTAGATGAATTTTTGTACAAGCGTTATTTCTGTTTTTCATGGCATTACATATGATCTCTTAATACAGGTTGTTATAGTCATACACTAGAACAAATTAATCTTCATCTCTTCGATTCAGCAAACCACGATGTCTAGTCTGAGAATGGAGGTAGAGGCAGTCACGGCGGCGTTTCCGCTGGCTGGAGGGTAAACAGCACACGCATGTGGAGATTGTAACGGACTCAAAAGTATGATAAGAAAAGTGAAGACTGGCAAGCTTCGGGGTGAATGGCAGGCTTTCATTCAACAATCAAAACTAGAGAGCATCTATTATATTTGTCGCCCATGACATGCTGGTGCTGTGGGAAACAAACAGGCCAACAGATTGGCTGAGTCTGCGCCTCTTGGTAGGGTACTGGTGCATGATAAAGCAGGCATAGCAGGCCTTTGGAATCATGTGTACAGTGCAGAACAGGTGAATTATCACAGCGTGGATAAAATGGTGCTGCGGGGAGTGACCAGTGGATCTGGCCAACACTCAAAACTCCGAGGAAAGACCAGGCGGACAAATAATCAAACTGCAACTGGTACCATTAGTACTGGGACTCTTCTCTGGCTGTTGCAGATGAGAAAGGAACATGTATGGGAATATCCCGAGTGCTGTGATATCGATTCTGGATTCGACTCAACTTAACTCGACTCAGCTTGTTCATTCACTTCCATCCACAGATTCGCATTCTCGTTTATAACGGGGACATTGACATGGCCTGTAACTTCCTGGGAGATGAGTGGTTTGTTGATTCACTGAATGTCACGGTAAGGAACATCATTTGTTTGTTCCTTCCTTTCTACATGCCTACTTTCCTTTTTTCATTCTTTCTGTAGTTGCTGCGTTCATCCTATTTGTAGTTGTTGCTTTCATTCTTTCTGTTGTTGTTGCTTTCATTTCTTTCTTACTTTCATAAGAAGGAGGTATCAGTGGCGAAGTTGCCAAGAGCTGCCTCGCGCTCGGAAGTTCTTGGACATAGTTGCCACTTTTTGTTGAAAGAAAACAATCTAGACGCCGGCAAAAACATCTAGATCTGGATGTAAAACATCTAGAATGGCAACCCTGGTCGTGGATTCGTTTTCTGACTCCGTCATTTGGGTCACGTGTGTTGTTTCTTCTTCTTTCGTTCGCTTTGAAGTTTGTACTGTATCTCCAATATTGTCTCTTGTGCGAATTTAACTGTCTTTATGGTGCACTAAATGGTCCATAGATGTATCTTCCGCTGTTGTTTCTCTTAACCAGAAAGGTTGTCTAGATACGTTGTATTTTGGGCAGTTTTGTTGTGATCAGCTATCTGCATCACGTGCTACACATGGCTGCTTCGCAAATCCTTAATTTTGTATACACGTGGTCGAGTAATCTCTTTTTGTTCTGGTCTGTCCATCTTATTGAGCTGGTGTTAGTGGCTTTCTAATTTATTTTATCATGCTTTTATTTTGGTGGCATGTAACGTGAACATCAGGTTGTTCTTCTATTGCTCCTTCCTTAGCTAGTCAATTAGCTCTCTCATTTCCAGGTACTCCACAATGAGATGGTATCCACTGTATGGCTGGCTAGATCAGATAGTAGTGTCCTTAGTATTGGCAATTTCTCAAACTGGGGGTAACCTCTAGTACTGATTTGCATTTGTCAATAGCACCGCAGGCTGTGTACCATGGGGTAGTTATTCAGTAATTTCTCTGTTGCTATATTGATTGCCTGGATTTCTGCATCATAGTTATGGCTGTACTTTCCTGTTGATACTCTGGCTTTATCCCTAGTATTATTTGGGTATTCTATATATTATTTTGGACATAATTTTGTGTTGACCCATCTGTGTAGGCTAGGATCCAGAAGTTCCTGTGGTTATTCTAAAAGTGCAGCTATAGTCCATTCACATTTGTTTTCCCCTATATAAAAACCCACATCTCAGTAACCAACTGAGGGAAAATGATGTGATTTAGCATATAACCTTATCATTGTGTCCACCCAACAAATTTTATTTTTGTTCTGGAGACTGTACAGCAGATTTCAATGTTTATATGCGGTATATAATTTACGGATCAGAGATCATCACAACTATGCAAGCATAGGTTAAGTAACAACCGTGCTAGAATGGATTAAAGTAACAACACTACTAGAATGGGTTAAAGTAACAACTGTGCTTGTGTGGGTTAAGTAACAACTGTGCTAGAATGGGTTAGAGTAATAACTGTGCAAGTATGGGTTAAGTAGCAACTGTGATAGTGTGGGTTAAAGTAACAACTGTGCTGGAATAGGTTAAAGTAACAACTGCTAGTATGAGTTAAGTAACAACTGTGCTAGAATGGATTGAAGTACCAACTGTGCTAGAATGAGTTGAAGTAACAACTCTATTAGAATGGGTTAAAGTAACAATTGTGTTTTTATAGATAGTAACAACTGTGCTGGAAAAGGTTAAAGTAACAACTGTGCTAGTAATAGGTTTAAAGTTAACAACTGTGCTGGAATGGGTTAAAGTAACAACTGTGCTTGTATAGGTTAAAGTAACTAAATGTGCTGGAATGGTTAAAGTAACAACTCTGCTAGAATGGGTTAAAGTAACAACTGTGCTTGTATAGGTTAAAGTAACAACTGTGCTTGTATAGGTTAAAGTAACAACTGTGCTGGAAAAGGTTAAAGTAACAACTGTGCTGGAAAGGTTAAAGTAACAACTGGGCTGGAGTGAGTTAAAGTAACATCTGGGCTAGAATAGGTTAAATTAACAACTGTGCTGGAATGGGTTAAAGTAATAATTGTGCTGGAATAGGTTAAAGTAACAACTGTGCTGGAATTGGTTCAAGTAACTACTGGGCTGGAGTGAGTTGAAGTAACAACTGGGCTAGAATGGGTTAAAAGTAACAAATGTGCTAGAATGGGTTACAGTAACAAATGGGCTGGAGTGGGTTAAAGTAACAACTGGGCTAGAATGGGTTAAAGCAACATTCCACACCCACCTCATATGTCATAGTCTTGAACATGTGCAGGCCTAACTCTCCACACCCCAAGGGCAGCATCTGCCATGGAACAACCTTTACCTTACAGGTGATAAAGAGTTCGTGTGCTCTGCTGAATTTCTCCTTGGGTAATTTACAGTAGGAGACTGGAGCACGTATGGTGGTTTTAAAGGAGATTAACGGGCAAGAGAATCGACGTAATGGCACCAGGTTTTATCTCATATGGTTCGGTCTCTTTCCGAAGATGTTAGCTACTTTGCCGAACAGAACCCCGACGTCAGAGGTATCTGTACGTACAACGATGGCGATCCTCTTGTAAAAAATGGAATAGAAAACTGTAGTTTATTTCTACACTTCCCATAGAAGTAACTACAGCTTATTTCTACGCCTTCCATTGATGTATCCGACTCAACGGCGAAGGAGTTACGGGCGGAGTTCGTAATAAGGGTTCGAAACACAGCTGTGGGAAATTTGTGATTTTGCAGCACACCGCTGGCGTTGGTGTTTACAAAATGGTATGGGTGCCCGTCGTTCAGAAAGCAATGGCAACTACTGAACATAAATTTGCCAAGAGTTAACAACAGCAAAAAAATGCTGGTGTTGACTGTGTCGTCCTGTAAAGGATATGTAACTAACTTGACCACTGAAGTAAATACAACTGCTGATTATATTGTTCTTAGAACCCCCAAGGGAGAAAAGCCTGGTTTTACAATGCAGCAGACGGCACACGACAAATTGCCGGCTATGTCAAGGCATTTGACAGATTTACATTTGTCACAATCAAGGTAAGTCCCAAGTTGTCCATTATTTCTTAGCTCGTTAACAATACGTATTATTCTTGCCTTTTAAACACTTACTGTAAAAGTACATTTTTGTGTTAAAGAATAAACAATAGTGTAAAAAGCCAGTCAAGTGAAGGAAAATATTAATATGGTTATTTATTTTTAATTTAACACTTTTATAATTTTGCTCGTATGAACGAAAATTAAGAATTAGTATTAAAATTTAGCTAATGAAAGAATGCATGAATCGCCTGTTTAGTGTTTTGATTTAAGAAAGGTGATTGAATGAATTATTTTTTTCTCTATCTATGATTTGTCAAAAGACAAATTTCAAATTTTTCCATTCAAATGTAAATGAAATGGGTTTAACTGCGGTAAAGCTGTTACAATGTAAACAATTGAAGTGTGGGGTCAGCTTTACAAAATTACAATTACAAAGAAATAGGACCGTTATGATGAAGCCGTAATCAGCAAACAACACTTAAAGATGATCCACAACATTATACATAAAAAAGGTTAGTTAGTTGCATATCCTTTACAGACGTAGCAGTCAACCCCAGCATTTTTTGGCTGCTCGTGATTCCTGTGCAAGTTTACGTTCAGTAGTTTGCCATTGCTGTCTGAACGACCGACACCCATACCATTTCATAAAAAACCAACGCAGCCGTGTTTAGAACGCGGTATGCGGGATTACGAACTGCGCTCTTAACACCTACGCCATGAAGCCGGCACAAAAAAAAGACATACTGGTAAAGTAGATCTACGAAGACATGCACGAATGACAGAAACCAATCGTCAAGCGTGTGTTATCAGGGCTTATACGTATACGGGAAGCAAAGAATAGTAATGCAATAACATACCATTAAATAAAAACAAGTCCAATTACAGGAACCTGCTGTAGGTTTTGAAGTGCTAGGACCTTCCCATTTTTATAGGTCTGTGTGCAGGAGGCATAGTGGCCAGCCTTTCCCTCTCGCGGCGGATAACGAGAGCTGGTCATCACACCCATGCCATTATCATTGTAATTAATGCCTTAGCCAAAGAGAAGATGGATGCAGGATGTGGCGGATGATCTCCAGATTGGGTGTATCTGACGCGGGACATCTTGCTTGTGATCGAGAGGTTTTCCGGAAGGTTGTTATGGGAAGCGAGGTTCTCGCAAAGGACATGCTACTGAATGAATGAATGAATGAATGAATGTTACATCAACACGCCCATTGTGACCTTCCATGCATGTCATAAAAGGCAACAAAGGAGATCGATGTGAGGCCTGGCTGCCGCAGCCCATAGACAACTTTAGCTGCTAAAACTGATGCAATCATGAACGAAGTCTACAAAGGGCTTGACATGGATTGCTGGGTTAGTTGAGGGCCTATGCTCCCTTGAGAGATGAAAGGCAGAATGAAAAGAAGAAACAATACTCAAAACAGTTCGGCTTCTGATCATCTGATGAGATGTAAAGCGCCAATCATGAGAGGAAGCAAACTGGAGACTATCATGGCATCTGGTAAGACTGTGGGCGATAACAGAAGAAAGCACAAATTGGACGGGGTTGGCAGAGTTCCATGGTAGCTAGCCATCACTGCTCAGGATGATGCACAGACATGACGTTTCTGTTCAATATGTGACATTCTTATGGTATTGCGTCTGTGTTCTACTTACTTGCGCCTCAAATATTATATCATATATAGTAAAGTAGAGCATAGCAGAGTAGAGCAGAGTGTAATATGTTCTTTTATTTTGCAAATTCAGGGGTCTGGTCACATGGTTCCTACAGATAAGCCAATCCCTGCACTGGATATGTACATGAATTTCATTCAAGACAACCCATTTTGAATTATTGAGGAAAACTGGAAAATCGTGTACAATGCTGACTTTCAAGAACATACGCTTATTCCGCTTCATAGGTTTTGCCTTTCATTGTATTTCACAAAATCAGCATTCATAGTCTTTTATGTAATTAAAAAAACACATTTAGTATGTCAGATATTCAGAGAAACTTGGTTTTTAGAACACTGAAATGCTATAAACTTTCCCCTATTTTGTCTCAGATCTTGCACATGTAATAATAGATGATACAGAAGTGAAAAAGATATCAAAAAGAAAATAGGAATGGCCAATAGTATTTTCAATCATTTGAAAACAAGAAGAAAAATAACATTTAGAGAGACAAGACATTAAAAGTTAGAATATTAAAATGTATATTCAATACTACTCAATGAGCAGAAACCTGGACATTGAACAAGCAATTGCAAAGTCAAATTTAGGCCATGCGGAAGTGGATATGTAGAAGAAAAAGACAGTTTCTGGAGAGGCTTGGAATGAACGAGTTTATGAAAGAAATTAAAAAGAGACCAGTTAAATATTGCAGTCGCATTTAATCTTGCAAAACTATACTGGAGAAAAGAATTAAAAGCATGCGAGCAAGAGGAAGACAGCGATGCAAGTAGAAAGACAACATCAAAAGATGGATGAGAAACAGTCTGTCAATGTATAACTAATATAAGAGAGAAAGAATCTTGGAGTTCAAACTAACTTTTTGTTTTGCATTGAATCTGTTAATAGCAAATGTGGACAAATACAAAATCATTGTCCATATAGGGTCAGATGATAACAAACAGATTATTGACTCAGTTGTCGGCCGACAGTCAGATATAAAATAAAATTGACCTGCTGGTTGGCGAATCCTCATGAAGATTTGATTTTTAACTCTTATGTCTGATGACATTGGAAGAGAGAAAGACAGATTTGGACTCCAAGATTCTTTCTCTCTGACTACACTATCACTGAATGTAAGAAAGCGAGTGCTGAAATGCTATATAGAACCAGTTTTGCTGTATGGCAGCGAATCTTGGAATGTAAATGAACAAATTAAGAAGAAATTAGAAGCAACAGAGATGTGGTTCCTGAGACGAATGTTGCGAAATTCCTTGGACTGCCAGAGTAACTAACAATGACTGCCTGAAAGCGGCTAATGAAACTAGAACATTGTATACAACAATAAGAAAAAGACAAACAGCTTTCTTCGGTCACGGGATGAGAAGAGAGGCATTGGAGAACATCGTGACAACTGGAAAGATCGAGGGGAAGAGAGGCAGAGGCAGACCAAGAGAAATGGTGCTGGATGGATTGAGACGGTAGCATGGAAGAATATCATCAGCAGAGTTGATCCAGAACAACAAAGACCGAGATCTGTGGAGAGCTATGAACGCCTATGCAGCTGGTAGGGCACTTGATGATGATGATGATGATGATGATGATGATGATGATGTCTGATGAAATGGCATCCATGTCGTTTGAGCTCTGAAAGGTGCTCTTGTATCTAGGAGAGTGAAGTTGGTGGATGAATTTTCCTCCCCACCTGGTGCTAATACTGTATACCAATTTCCATGGGGGACTGTTTACGGAGCTCTCATTTGCTTCTCCAAACTCTGAAACAAGTAGTGTGCAAGACCAGTCTTCACGTCCATGGAGAGGCATATTAGGATACAACCTGGCGACGATTCAATCATCATCATCATGTGCCACGCCGATAAGCGTGGGCGGTCATGTTTCGCCATCTCACATGATCATCTGAGTCGTGGATCAGCTTTGTGTTCTTTTCTTGACCATACCTGGTAAGGTCCATGGAGAGGCATAATAGGATAAAACCTGGCGACGATTCAATCATCATCATCATCATGTGCTATCCAGATATCCACTTCTCTACCCTCCCCTAGTTATTTTCCCCGTCAATTTTGCCAGTTGTCACCAAGTTCTCTCATTTATTCCTTCTTATAACGTGTCCAATAATTTTTTGAATATCTTCGTCTAATTTCCCTAATCAGTTTACGGTTTTCATTTGGTTCTTGTAGAACTTGCTCATTGGTTTTGCTGTCATGATATTGTACTATGCTGACTTTCAAGAACATACTCTTATACCGCTTCATAGGTTTTGCCTTTCATTATATTTCACAAAATCAACATTCATGGTCTTTCATGTAATTTAAAAAAAAAACACATTTAGTATGCCAGATATTCAGAGCAGTAGGTTGTGTCATGTATTGTATTAAATGCTTGTTATATGTTGCATAAGTTGTGCAATAAATACTTTGCTCCCTAACATTGTTTGCTGGTTGAATTGTTTAAGAATGATGTACTTCAAATCTTATTTTAAGAATGTCCAAAATATAACCACAAAAAAAAAACAATACTGAAATTAAAATTCCAAAAATGAAAAGAAATAAAAGTGAAGAAAGGAAACAAAGACAGAATTAAAATAGAAATGTTCTTAAAAGTCGAAAGGATCGACTTCATTGCACCAGGGTTTTATCCCATAAGGCTCGGTCTCTTTTCGCAAGGCGACCTGCCGAAAGCATCCCACGAAGCATGAACTCCGTAGCTCCAGCGACAACCCCCAGTTGTCTCCGAGAAAAATTCACTCATGAACTGAAGGACGTTGCTCAGAATCGAACCCACGACCTTTGGAGCGCAATGTAGACGGCGTGACCACTTCACCACGGAGACTCCCAGAGACAGAATAGAATAAAAATATCAAGTAAATAGAAGAAAGTGTAAAAGAAGAAATGTAAATTGGACTGAAGGGAACAAAATGATGGCGCTTTCAAACGGCCACCATGTGACATTATGATCTGAATGTAACCAGTAAAGATCCCATTATGACATGAATGTAACCAGTAAAGATTCCTGTCACACACCTTAAGGTGCAAGGGGCATAAGGGCATAGACCCGCGTTTGTACAGCACTCGATGGCTGGTGTGATTAGTACGAGGGTAAGTTAATAAGTAAGTCACAAATGGCTGTAGAAAAATAACTAAATATGATAACAACTTGAAACCAGTTTATTTTTATACATGCATTGTCCCTTTATTTCTCAACATAATTTCCACCAACAATTGATGCACTTATCCCATCGTTGTATCAGTCCTCCCAAACCGGCTACATAGAACTGCGTGCTCTGTTTTCTGAACCACGTTTTCACTTCACATTCAACTTCAGCGTCATTCGCGAAATGTTTCCCAGCCAAGGTGGGTTGTCAGTGTTTATGCTGACAAATGTTTGTCCCTTAAAGCGGTGCATAGCTGGGTAGAAAACGTTACGAAGGCGAGTCAATAAGTAAGTCACACAGTTCTGTGGGATGGCAGGTAAATGAAAACAAAGCACGCATTTCTATGCAGCCGGTTTGGAAGGACTGATAAAATGATGGGATAAGTGCATCAGTGTTGGTGGAAATTATGATGGTGAGAAATAAAGGGACAGTGTATCTATACAAATAAACTGGTTTCAAGTTGTTATCATGTTTAGTTATTTTTCTACAGCCATTTGTGACTGCCTTATTAACTTACCCTCGTATCATACCGACCGCGTTTACTTCCCTAGACATTTCCTGGTACACATTTTAGACTGAGTTGACTTGGGAGCCCAGGCCAGATTTTGAAAATCCGTTCTGATGGAGATTTGAACGAAAGACCACCAGACTGGCAGGTCAGTGTTTAGCCTTTACACTTTCACGGCCACACATGACATTAATGACAAGGCTGAAGTCTCATGTCATCTGTGGCCATTCGATTTTTAATATTGCCATGAAAAACCAAAGTGTGACAGGAAGCCAAATGTAGCGTGTGCTTTAAGGAAAACCAATGACTTATGACTTTATGTTCTAAATGAATATTTGTGAATCCTGTTTGGTGATCTGACATAGCACCTCCTTTCCAGCCAGACATACATTCTGTTTGCAATATTTTTTGGCAAGCTAAGACTTTGCACAGCCGGAAGTCTGCAGGAAAGTGTACAGTCTGCAGGAAGGTGTACAGTCTGCAGGAAAGGTGTACAGTCTGCAGGAAAGTGTACAGTCTGCAGGAAAGTGTACAGTCTGCAGGAAAGTGTACATTCTGCAGGAAAGTGTAGTCTGCAGGAAGATGTACAGTCTGCAGGAAGATGTAGTCTGCAGGAAATTGTACAGTCTGCAGGAAGGTGTAGTCTGCAGGAAGGTGTACAGTCTGCAGGAAAGTGTACAGTCTGCAGGAAAGTGTAGTCTGCAGGAAGATGTACAGTCTGCAGGAAGATGTACAGTCTGCAGGAAGATGTACAGTCTGCAGGAAGGTGTAGTCTGCAGGAAGGTGTGCAGTCTGCAGGAAAGTGTACAGTCAGCAGGAAGATGTACAGTCTGCAGAAAGGTGTACACTTCCTGCAGACTGTACACCTGTACACTGTCTGCAGGAAGATGTACAATCTGCAGGAAAGTGTACAGTCTGCAGGAAGGTGAACAGTCTGCAGGAAGATGTACAGTCTGCAGGAAAGTGTAACAGTCTGCAGGAAGATGTACAGTCTGCAGAAAAGTGTACAGTCTGAAGGGAGGTGTAACAGTCTGCAGGAAAGTGTACAGTCTGCAGGAAGGTGTAACAGTATGCAGGAAGGTGTAACAGTCTGCAGGAAGGTGTAAAGTCTGCTCTCTGTAGAGTGTAAAGTCTGCTCTCTGTAGAGGGATAGAACTATCAACAGGGAAACTCCCTGAGGCCACTAAGACAGTTCATAAATAAACCTACATGTATTGTTTGGCACTCATAGAAGTAGAAGAAAGAAGTAGAGACTAGATGATGCACTAGACAAGATAAAAATTGAAGGCTATAGTTACCGACCGGGATTCGAACCTGTCACCTCCAAATGACGACGGCGTCACGATGAAGAAACCAGTGCACTTCAACGCATGACCAACTAGACACCCCTAGAATTGGTGTCTTCATTAGTCAGGCTTTCATACACATGAACCCACAACTATGGAATATAGGCAGAACTCACATCTAACCAGTGAGATAGCACCATAGGCCTCAGAATTTTATATGAAGCCGGCCTTTGTATGCCGGTTTCCGTGGCCAAAGGCTTGCGAACGCTGTTCGTGAGTCCCTTACCAGACCCTGTTCCAAACGCCAAAGCCAAAACTCTAACAGATTAAATCCAACAACTGCTGTGAGGAAGGATGAATGTAGGAGCAGACTTTCTCAGCAGACATCCTATTGAAGATTCTGTACAAGAATCAGAGGAGGAAAGAAAGAATGGGACAAGAAAGGATTAGAGGAAATATCAGCTCGTTACGCTTGCTCGAAGCTACAGTTGTTCAAGCGAACAACAGTCTGAGAGGGGAGCCATGTGGTATACTGACTCACAAGCCGTTACTAGCTGTCAAGATCTCCTCAAATTAAAACTAAATTGTACTAGAACGTAAACCACTGGTACCATTAAAACTTGGGGGATAGTGGAAAATCGACACCGCCCCGGATTGGAAAACACACACTTCAGGAATCAAGAGCGGATATGGGGTAAAACTTCAACACGGAGAAAGCTGAGATATAAACAGCTACAATCGATTTCCGGCCTCATTTGTAACAACAAAACAGCGACTGGTCACAAACCAAGATGTGCCTGCAGAATGGTAGCTTTTTAACTCGCCACGACTAAGTGAGAAAATTGTCTAAAGAGAAGAAGGACCATACATGCAGCAGCCAGTATTTGGAAACAACCAAATCTATGACCTTACTTCTTGGTGATGTCAAATGTTGACACGTATTGTGAAGCTGTCGTGTTTTGATGAGGTAGTGGTCTTATTCATGTCAATCCAGACCTGACTTGGTGAAGATTGAATGCAGCACCTGTTGAGTGAGCACATGGTTGAGTGATGCCCTTGATAGAGTAGCGCAGAACCTTATCTACCTGCAACTATTCCATTTGTCTCATAGGAGAGGTAATCTTTATTTAAACCACTACCTGCCAAAACGAAGGAAAACAAGAGCCAACTTATGTTCTACTACGCCCAGGAACACTAATACTACAATTGATGATAGCCAGAGTGATTCCCAAAGCTGGAAGTGGAGAATCCTGATTGTAGACAGTTCTTTTTTCCAGATCATCTAGGCTAGTAAAAGATTAGCATTACATGGGACTGGGAAAATTATAACTGTTAATATCCACCGTATCATTGGCACATCAATTCTGTATAATTATGTATATGTCCTTATTTTATGACTGGAAATTGTAATTTTGAATGCAATTTACAAAATCCATATTTGTGATTATTAAATCATAAAATCTGAGGTCATGTCATATATTGATTGTATTTTACTTGTCATAGTCAAATTGTTTTAAATTACCCTAGATAGAATTAATTAGTTGGTAGAGGAGAGGCAAGGAACCACTTAAGGAATAAATTGGGTATAAAAGGGAGTACAACTTTTTCAGTATTTCCTAAAGGTATTCCTTGGTTCTCTAAAACTCTATTTCTGGTCTCAACAATTGAGTCAGTACAACTAAATTAATTAAACAGGCAGGATCACATTGGGAAAAATGATTTTTCATAATTTATCTCTGTGGGGTTGAGCCATCAATCACACCCGTATCCGACAACAGACAGAAAAACCAATGAACAAGTCCTTCAAGAAACAAATGAAGATCGTAAACTGATTAGAGTCATTAGACGTAGACAGTCAACATTTTTTGGGCATGTTATGAGAAGAAATGACTTGGAGAACTTGGTGACAACTGGCAAGATCGAAGGGAAGAGACCAAGGGAAGACCGAGAAGTAAATACCTGGATGGCTTGGCCGAGACAGGAACACGGAGCTGATCTACGACTCTGATGATCGAGTGTCATGGCAGTACATGACCGCCCACGCTTATCGGCATGGCACATGATGGATGGATGGATACAAGATCTGAACAATAAGACACCTGGCTAACAAATAGTATTGCGTCTCAGAAACTAAAATACTTTGGTCATATTAAACTTCACAGGAGAGAACAGTGATAGGAGGCAGGATTCTTGGAAACAGAGGTAGAGGTTGAACAGCATGAAGAAGGACACAGGACATTGCAGACACCTTGGGCAAGAGGGTGCATCAGGCAAGAGATCGAGACACAGGACATTGTCATACCTTGGGCATGAGGGTGCATCAGGCAAGAGATCGAGACACAGGACATTGTCATACCTTGGGCATGAGGGTGCATCAGGCAAGAGATCGAGACATAGGACATTGCAGACTCGTTGGGCATGAGGGTGCATCAGGCAAGAGATCCTGACACTTTTCTATTCACTGTGACAATTCTCAGGCTTCCAGGTCAACACAACCCTAAAATGGGTACCATAAAATGTCTTGGGAGTAAAGGCGGCCGCCATGACACTGATGACATCTTCCACTGAGTCCCGACTGGTCTATTCAGTTATAGGACGAGCACTATATGTCCAAAGCGATTATGTGTGTAAAAGGGTCATTTACTTGCCTTAAGAGTTTCTTGCATATCCTGTACAGGACGTTGCAGTCAGCCTTAGCATTTTTTGGCTGCTCGTGATGTCTTTTCAAGGTGACGTTCAGTAGTTTGCCATTGCTTTCTAAACGACCAGCACCCATACCATTTTATAATACAAACCACACGCAAGGCGGTATGCTGCCAAATCGCCCACAGCTGTGTTTTGAATGTGGTATGCAAGATTACGAACTGCATCCGTAACTCCTTCACTGCGTAGCCTGCTTATTTGACTTACTGAAATGAATATTCCAAGTTTCGCACTAGTCTTAATTTCTTTGGAAGTGTGCCAAGGAATCGTTTCTGACTTCTTATTTTGATATTTCTTAACATCTGCTTGCTATAATGTAAAGAATAGAACACACAACAACACAATTTCCATCAGCTTGAGGTTTTCAGTTCAATTCTGGACAACTATTTGTACATAACACGGAAATTATGGATGTTCTCCCTGGATAGTGGACAGGATGCATCTTTTCAAAGACGGCAAAAGTGCATGTACATGTTAAAAATCCCTCAGCAGCTAGAATGATAAAGAATAAATTGTTAAATACATTTCAAAATGAGAAAACCTAAAAGCATATTTGATGTATGATATAGATGTATATGCTGTGGGATCCAACAGAGTTTGTTCAATTTTGCCGTCAAGCAACGTGGAGAGGAATAGTTAACTTTCCAGCATCTGGATAGTGTCATTCTGTGTGACTGTACAATGCCTTTGATGACGTCAATCCAATGTCTTCTCTGGCGAATTTTGATCTCATAGCAGATCCTCTTTGGTGTAGCATCAGTGCTGGTGGATGATGGTGTTGCAATTTATCAAGACGGTTGAACCGTTTGATCTTCTGTATTTCAATATATGGGGCACCAAGTGTTGATCCCATGGTCTGTCTGATATAATTTCTAACTAATTCTCAGATGATTAAGTTGGCAAATCATCTTGCAGGTGTTGAATTTATGTGTGTGATTTGGATAATATCCAAGTTTACCACAAATAGCATAGCACTGGTATGAATATGCTAATTATTAACTATCGTTTTGCTGACATATGTACATTTGGATGTTTCAGTATGAGTGTCTCTCTTACCACACACATACAGAGAGAGAGAGAGAGAGAGAGAGAGAGAGAGAGAGAGAGAGAGAGAGAGAAAGAGAGAGAGAAAGAGAGAGAGAGAGAAAGAAGGGGGGGGGGGGGAGAGATAGAGAGAGATAGCACACTTGGTTTTGATATAAAAGAGGAGACAAAAGGCACTAACAGATCATTTCAAGTGCAACGAAGAAGGTTACTAAATCAACAATCAATAATATCGCCTGGATTTTTTCTCCGGGGCATGCCGGTGTGCTGGGAAATGAACAGGCGGACAGATTGGCTGGCTCTGCATAACTTGGTGGAGTATTGATACATGACAAGGCAGACGTGGTTGCGGCCTTGTGGGAGCATGTGCACACCTCGGATGAGCAAATGAATTACCATGGTCTGGCAAGAATGAGACAACGAGGAGTGACGAAGGGATCTGGCCGACGCTCAAAGGAAAGGCAAGACGGACATATAATCAGATTGCTACTGGTACTATTAGTGTTGGAACTCTTCGCTGGCTGCTGAGGATGGGGACGAAGCACTTATGGGAATGCCCCGAATGCTGTGATGTCGATTCCTAAATCAATCGATCAATCAATCAATCAATAATATTCCTGTTTCCTAGACATTCACATCCAAAAAAGAAAAAAAACATTCAAGTGGGTGTATTATTTTTTTTGCATTAACAAACTTTATTTCGGAAACGGTCATCATCACATCGGCAACAGTAATTACAGTTATTGTAATCACATGACACATTGGCAACAGTAATTACAGTTATTGTAATCACATGACACATTGGCAACAGTCAAAATTGATTCATTATAATCAAAGCAAACCCAATTCTTATTCATACACGTAACTTTCTTTTTCTTCTGCAAGTAAGGCAAACGCGTATAGTACACAGAGAATTCCATTTCACACACAGAAGTGAATAGAACACACGCACGAGAGCATATATGCTACACAGACATGTGGCTAGCAGAAAAAAAAACAAAAAAACATGGCACCGTCCCTGGTCTGATTTCTAAACATGAGTTGATCAAATGGTTATTACTGTACTGAAAGACAAGGGCTAGCGTTACCTCCAGTGTGCACACGGTATCAACAACAGTGCGCAATGAACAGCCATGCTGTGGGTGTCGATAGACATCCCATACACAAACAAGACAACTGAAATAAAATGCTTTGAAGAGGTAATTATGCTCGAGAACCTCCAGCTCCTGTAGAAAAGATATGATACAACTTAAAACAAGATCATCTTGGCAAAAGCAAAAATATTCTGCTCGCACGAAGACCACCCGGTCAGCAGCGCTGGCCAGGGAATTCCACATCAAGTCATATTTAAAAGTCTTAACCAGGGATGATGCACATTTTTTTTTGGGTCCAAAAATATCCAGGTGAGCGATTCATCATGTACACAACGACAAAAGAAGAAAAAAACATAGACACAGAGAGGGCCGTTACTCGACCATTTCTGTGCAACAGGTGCACGCCAGCCCCAGACTGAGTTGGGTATGCTGGGAAATACATCCATGACTACCCCTGACTCGTAATCATAAAGTGCAAAACATGGCTACCACGAAATAGCCCTGCCATTGCTGGTTGGGTGTGTATGTACATCATTTCAACACAGATTATCAAACACAAATTAAGTATGTAAAATAGAAAAGACAGACCAAATAATGACTCAAGTCACACCAAGGTCAGAATAAATAATCATGTCAAAATGAAGTTTGGGTTCTTTGTGGAAACTACACCAGCCGTACACATTTGCCAGGGACGCAATCTGCATAATTAAAGTGATCAGTCAACACAATCTGAAACATGAAGACCTGTCACACGGTCCTGATAATCATAGTACACAAACAACAACTATTTATTCTCGTACCGTACCTAATAAGACTTCTTCCAGAAGCTTCAGGAAAGATTCTTCTCCTCCTGTCCTTGTATTCCCCACCGGAGCAAAAGACTTCAGCCAGCTGTTTTATTGATGGCTATCATCTGCAATTCCCTCTATGTCTCCCCATACGATTCACTTCTGTCTCTATCTTTTTGGTGTGTTTTTAGGTGTCCCTGTTTCTTTTGCCCTGGGGGGTCTCATAGAAAAGACCCCCTGGTTTTCTCAAGTGTCCTATCCAGCACCATTGTCTTATCCCTGGAATCAGTTTAGTTTTTTTCCTGAGCTCCTCTTCAGTGATATTCTGTCATCCATTTTAGTCCAATTCTGCACAAGCACTAGTTCATGAATGTTTGTAGTTCTAGTAATGTTGCTAGTCGGTCGTACTTCTGATCCATACATCAGTGCTGATTTAACATTAAGTTGAATATTCCAAGCTTTGGTCAAGATTTGCTGAAACCAATACCAGCCAATAACCTCAAATAATCCATGATAAAGCCATTGTTAACACAAATACAGGATGATGCACATGTGCACATGGCTGATTTACCAATCTGAGATTTTGTATACTTTCACCTCACAAAGAAATTTTGTATTGAAAAGCATTAAAACCAACACATAGGTGGCTTTTTTTTCTTGACACACACTCTCCCTGTCATAACACCCATTCTCCCTGTCATCATTTTATTACCGTCACGTAATTGACTTTAAGTATAATATACCCTGAGCTATGGGAAAATGGTTGTACAACTGCAAGCAGAAACTACACCACCAATTTCTTCATATTTCTTAAAACACACAACCTTTCTTGATTTCTGTTTTCAGCTATACCAGTATCGTTCCACCCTTTCACATTTTCTTAGGTGGCTATTTTCCAATTCCTTTCTAGTTGTCTGTCCCTGTTGGTGCAGTTAATGCCATGTTCAATTATGCCCACCTGTACTTCCCTTATCAGCTTCATTTTCATTTGGTTATTTTACCTGTCACTTTCCCCACAGATTGCAAATTTAACAATCACCTTTCATTTCTAAACACCACTTTTCAAATAGTACCACCCCTGCTGTTGTTCACAACAGGACATCAAATGACTTGTTACAAACCACACCTTCAAACAAACAGTAAGTTACCAATGACAAATGACACTTCTTAAATAAAACCTTCACCATGCTCCCAATTCCTAATGACACCTCAAATAACACCTTCATTGATGCTGTTCACCCAGTAACCCATCATTTCCAAAAGACACTTCTCCAGTAACACTTCCACTGTTGATGTCCACAAATGGACAATAAACACCTTTACAAAAATAACACTTCCTCAAATAATTTCCAAAACGACAGTTGACTTCCAAATACAGATGTTTTCAAGCACAGCAAGGAACTAAGCCACAACAAATGATCTCTGATCACTTTATATAAGTAACAGCAATGAAGCTGTGTCTAAATTATGCATCTTTCTTGACCATAATATCATAGACAGATTTGCTAAACACTCCACAGACTATTCATATTTAGAAACTGAAACAGATGACACATCATGCAAAACAAAACACATCTTTTTGACTTGGTAAATTTTTAAATCTGCACAAGTTGATCATTTCAACTGAAATTAGACCAGTCATCTATCATGTGGTAGTATATGAATGTGGATCACAGACCATTTCATACACAAGAACTAAAGCACACATTTTAGGCTCTTAAACTTTCGTTAGTTATAGAAATGCTCAAAGAATGCTGTAGATAATGAAAACTAAAAGTCCAGACATTACACGAGATCTGAATATCGCAGAAACCTAGTTCAGAGGCAGCATCATGTCTCAGAAACTGAAGTAGTTTGGTCACGTTAAACATCACAGTTTAGACAGAACAGCAATGGAAGGCAAGCTTCCTGGAAGCCAAGACAGGGGCAGGCCAACCAACACGATGGTCAGCACAGAGGACATTCAGATACCCTGGGCATGAAAATGCATGAGATCAAGAGTCTTTCTAACTGGCTGTGATGTTTTGCAAAGAACTAGCTGCATGATGATGACTATTATCTCCCCTTGAGTACCAAATTTAGTCTGACAAATTCAGGCAGAAATTTCATATATCTCCAACATTTCAATACCGTCAGCTCGGTCGGATGAGGGTTTGGCGCCATCTCTCGGTGTTGGCTATGAGAGGGTCAAACTGGCCACCTATTCCTCCATGCATTCAGGCCTACAAGAATATAATGGTTCCTTACACTTCATATTTACGACAGGTTCCAGTTACAGGACTCATTTTTTAAAACAAGATATCAGGAGAATAAAACACTAGAACAGTGTAACAACTGGTGAGATTATGGAAAAAAGAGATTGAGGAAGGCAGCAAGAAAATGTTCTGGACAGTTTTGTGTCACGGCATAGAAAGATATCGGCACATGAATTGATACAAATCTTTGGAGAAGACTGGCTGGCCATATCATGAGTACGATGATGATACAAGAACATGTGGCCTTATTTTCATTGACTGAAGAGAGGCAGCAAAGAAACAACAAGAAAATTAAAGCACAAACGTTAAAACTGTCCTGGAGATGATCTACTTAGTAAGAATGCTGATTTGGACATTTTAACATTCATTTCCACAACCAGAAACTCGAGACCCAAGCACATTACTACATCACCTGTGTGGACCAGCATAGACTTAATAAACCAGCAAGACTTATTATATAAGCTCATGTATTTCTTCACCTTGTGCTCTTCTCAGACTCATATGTAAACTTTACTGTTAGCTCAGGGGCTGCTAAGATCTCCATATAGTTTTATTTGGGCCATAACATATGAAGGCCATACTGGGATCTCAAATGATTGTACATAATGCATTCTTGAAGGATATGTTCAATGCCATATCCACAGATTCTGATTGGCAGTCGTCATATGCTGTTATGTAGTCACGGCTGCTTCAAACCATGCACCTCAGGTTTCATTTCAAAATGGTGTACAACTTCAATCAATCATCCCCGTGTCTGTTACACTACTGCACTTTGTTGCTCCTCTTCTACCATCAGACGCAGAGGCAAGATAAGAAAAACCACGACACAGCCTACAACTATTCAGCCCACTCACAGCCTACAACTATTCCAGCCTACTCAGTGTTGGATCTTCACTGTGTAACATGTTTGGCATGTCAGGTTATTCAGTCCAGACTGGTATGAAACGTCTCAACATGATCATCCCTCCATTTCTGCTCATAAATTTATTCTTGGCAATTGAATGCAGTGGTTTCCCCTCAACTTCTGTATGCATTATATGGTTATCTGATTACCTCTGCCTTTGACAGCAATTCCAGGCTGCTGGGGCAGGCAGGCATCCTGATCCACTCAGGTGCACAGCTGCATGTTTACATCTAGGCAAATACCTCCTTGTCCTTGTGTTAATTAAAGTGGCAGTAAATATAACATGGTAGTGAACATACGAGTAACTGTTAATCAAGCTAATGGCAACGCCAATGAATGTGAAATGTGACTAAAAAAACTCAACACACAATGTTCGTTTAGCTTTCTATGAAATAAGATATTTCATCTTTTTCAGCTCAGTATCCTTTTCTGTTTGTATGTTGGTTGAAAGTTTGTGTGTTGGGTACTTGTGTCATTCGTTTGTTAAACCTCTTAGTTACATTTCACGTCCTTTATTAATGTATGCTAAACAGAAATAAAATGAAGTAGCTTTTCATCAATGTGTAACTACCAATACTGAACATGTTCTAAAGGAAACTAAGACACAAAGGAGACTGACCACTAACATCAGAAGGAATCAGTCCACAATTCTGGCCACATCGAGAGCCAAGAAACAGGTGGGATATACTGTAACAACTGGCAAAAATAACAAAAATAAGAAATCAAGGACAGCAGAAATAACAGATACTAGACACTCTTTATCTCAACATGAACAATACTGAACACACCCCCCCCCCCTCCCCCGTATGTGCTCATTCCACAATCACCTTTTCTATTGAGGTTGACCTTTCTTTACAACCCCACCTTGTTTTCTTTCTCTTCACCCCCTTCATTGTGTCACTTTTGGGCAGCTGACCTTCTGATCTCTGACACAGTTTCTCTCAAGGATCCACATTTCTCAGCTTATTACCATTATTTGTTTCATCTGTCTAATGCAGTTGTTTTAGTGTCTTCTAGTTTTTGATGATACTGAATTAAAGAACTGACATTACAGCACTCAGGACATTCCTATACATGCTCTGCTCCCCCTCCCCTCTTCAAAAGCCACCAATTTCCTATGCTGATTATTATAGAAGCAACTAGTATTTGCTTGCTGATGAAGACTCTAGCCACAATATCCACTTTTCCACTTGTAAGTCTATTCATGTAAAGCTGACTCTTTCGATTTATGTTGGTTTATTTACCGTAATTTGACAGCATTACTGCATTTCTATCCCACTTCATTTTTTCATGGAAAGCGATGCTTGTGGAGACACATGATCACCTGTGCCAGTCAGCCAAAGACAACTGATGGTGATTCAAGTGAGCCATTGAGCTACAGTTCAGGGATCTAGACGACTGCAACATATGTCAGTGCTGGAAAGCTTCTCCCCATGATTTCATGACCTCTGATTTTGTAGTAAGTTTCCACAAATATTGCACACAAAAAATTCAGCAATTCCATAGTACCCATGTGCTTCCAGGATCCATAAAGGAAGCAACAATAACAACACTGTAACCTACCATGCATGACATGAGAGGCAACCAAGGAGGGTTGGTGTCAGCCTGGCTATCTCTTCCTACAGATAATTAAAGCTGCAACATCCAAGCAATCATGAACATCCAAGCAATCATGAACATCCAAGCCAATCACGAACATCCAAGCAATCATGAACATCCAACCAATATGAACATCCAACCAATCACGAACATCCAAGCAATCATGAACATCCAAGCAATCATGAACATCCAATCAATCATGAACATCCAACCAATCATGAACATCCAAGCAATATGAACATCCAACCAATCATGAACATCCAACCAATCATGAACATCCAAGCAATCATGAACATCCAAGCAATCATGAACATCCAAGCAATCACAAACATCCAACCAATCACAAACATCCAACCAATCACGAACATCCAAGCAATCGCGAACATCCGAGCAATCATGAACATCAAAGCAATCATGAACATCAAAGCAATCATGAACATCAAAGCAATCATGAACATCCAACCAATATGAACATTCAACCAATCATGAACATCCAAGCAATCATCATGAACATCCAACCAATCATGAACATCCAAGCAACATGAACATCCAAGCAATCATGAACATTCAACCAATCATGAACATCCAAGCAACATGAACATCCAAGCAATCATGAACATCCAAGCAATCATGAACATTCAACCAATCATGAACATCCAAGCAACATGAACATCCAAGCAATCATGAACATCCAAGCAATCATGAACATCCAAGCAATATGAACATCCAACCAATCATGAACATTCAACCAATCATGAACATCCAACCAATCACGAACATTCAACCAATCATGAACATCCAACCAATCATGAACATTTAACCAATCATGAACATCCAAGCAATATTAACATCTAACCAATCATGAACATCCAACCAATCATGAACACCCAACCAATATGAACACCCATGCAATAATGAACATCCAAGCAATCATGAACATTCAACCAATCATGAACATCCAACCAATCATGAACATTCAACCAATCATGAACAAAGGGCCGGGTGTGAGTTGGTGGAGGACCTATGCCCCATCAGGAGATGACAGGCAGGAGGAGAAGAACTTGACGCACACACAAATCTTTGATTATCTGCCTGACAGTCAACATATCTTTTTGAACACATTCTTGTATCTAGATAGAGGCTGTTTGCGCAAGATAATAACATTACCAGCGGTCCACAGTCATCAGGCAGTTCTATGTTAAACACAGATGCCTAAAAGCCACCGTGAGAAACTGAAAAGAAAATCTGAAAACCGACTGTGGGGAGTTGAACACAGAATTTGAAAACCAGTGTGAGAAGTTGAACAGAGAATGTTAGAAAATACTGTGAGAAGCTGAATTAAAAAATGTGAAAACCAGTGTGAGAAGTTAAACATAGATTTTTGGAAAATACTGTGAGAAGCTGAATAGAGAATTTGAAAACCAGTGCGAAAAGTTGAACAGAGAACTTAAAAACACCGAGAACTTCACAAGACAAAGACATATGATTTGACATTACTGAAACAAACATTTAGAGCAGCTAGAGACACATAATGAACACTAAAAATATCTGGTACTATCTTCATGATTTACTCCTCATTGATCAAAATGTAATTCACCATTAGAAAAATACTAATGTATAAGTATCATATTTTCTCCATGGTAACAAAGTCCCTGACCAACCAACAAATGTATTTCAATGCAATTGAATTCTTGATGCCAGTCCACCACAGCACACTGCACCCAATTATTACCATTTTATGCCAGACCTCATAACATTACCTGATTATTATCTGTACCATTTCATATTAGACCATCACAGCCCTCTGTGCTCAACTATATTCAGCATTTCATACTACACCTTACGCCACTCTATCCAATTATTATCTTTATTATGTAATACTAAACCATCACAGCAATGATTATATTTAGCATTACATATCAGACACCACCACTACCCAATGAATATCTTTACCACTTACACTTGACCATCACAACACACTATTCAATTATTATCTGCACCATTTCATACATGACAATCACAGCACTCTTGTGTCCAATTATTATATTTAGCATTTCATGTGAGACCATCACAACACACTATCCCAATATTGTCTTTACCACTGACATTAGACCATCACAACACTCCATTCCATTATTGTCTTTACCAACTTATGAACAGAAGGTATATACAACTGTTGATGGCACCCTTCCAGATACATTTATAAACAATAATAAAACATTATTGCAACCTTACACACAAACAAACACATTCATACATTACAACACAATTTTCACTAAATATCTGTGCATTCTTATTAAAAATCAAATTTATTTCTCAACAGAAAAGAAAGAAAAAAAACAACTAATGCTTGGGGGGAAAAGAAAACAAAATTTAGTATTTTACATTCGAAGCCTTTCAATACCGATGCGTACATTGAAAGCGAAAAGCCCTGACACAATTTTGCAACTTCTCTGTAAGAGGAATGAACGTAGTTATCCAATACATATAAACTTCATGACAATTTTTGAAAATATATTTATAAACCTTATGAAATTCTATGACAATACATGCGCACTTCATGACATTTTCAGACAAGACATTGCAAATCTCACGACATTTTCATTTTCAGACAATATATGTAAATCTCACAACATTTGTGACAATATAGGTAAATCGCATGACATATTCTGAGAATACACACAAAATGGTTTCTCCGACAGACTTCTTGATACCTTTAAACATAGTATGCAAAACTAACATTTTCTGATGGTATATGCAAAATGTGAATTTCTGGCTCATTCAGTTACAACGGATTCTCCTGTAGACATATAATGAAACATATAGTGAGCTTTTGTACTCAATTACATGCAAATCTGATAACTTGTTTCGACAATGTACATGGAAAAACCTCATGCCATAATCTGTCCTTCACAAGCCAAATACTTATAAAACAACCACACATTACTACTTAAATAAGCAAGAATAAAAGACAAAAGAAAACATGAAGGTCATTCTGTTTGTGGATGACACCTATGTCTGTGGTTGACACTTATGCCCATGTCTGCAGAAAGATGCTCGTAAAGACGTCTTTATTTCTCTGGGTAAAACCAACGGTCAGTGTTTTCATTGCTTACAAAAAAAAAAAGGTCTAGAAAAATCTTCTTAATATAATGTTAACAGAATAGTTGCTGTCAGAAACATAGCTACCACACACTCGGTATTTTTCTCTTCTTCAAGTGAGTACTAAGTATGAAATGACAGATGCCATGCGCGCCGCTATAATGTACTCTTTCGGTCGCAATGTAATCATAAGATTTCCTTACAACAGATTCCACTAGATACTCAACCTTCATTTTCTCCTGTCTCTTTATTGTCAACGACAGTGGTCGGGCCAGGCAGAGGTGAAGGGGCGGGAGATGATGATGGTGTTTGGGTTGGTGCCCGCTGAGGGGTTTGCTGTTTGGTGACAGCTGTCTGGTTGGCCGGCGGGGGCGACTGGCTGGGAGTGACGCAACCGCTCACAGAGGGTTGGGGTGCGGACCCGAGTGCGATAACCCCAGTGGAGTTGGCATTCAGAGGTGAGCCCAAGCTGTTGCCGGCTGGGTGATGGTGCGGCTGCATACCCTGATGTTGTTGAGCGTGAGAAGTCTGTGCCGGCGGTGGCGAGGTCTGCACAGGAGCTGTTGTGCTGGGGGCCGGGGAATTCACTGGCTGATTGTGCTGCTGAGCCGGGACTGGATACTCAATGTGGGAGGACTGTCCTGCTGGATAGGTCCCTTCCTCTTGGGGATGCACATCATGATCCTCTGCTATCTCTGTTTCTTCCTGCTCCTGCAGATAAAAGAGCCAATCATTAAAAAACATTCTCCAACCAGCACAGAAAAGAAGTAAATGATCTGCAGTAGACTTGAGGCTAGCTCGTATTGCCTGTTGGCCATGTGTTTAAGTATGCAACAAAAGGATTTTAAAAAGTGACACAGGCTCCCAGATTGACCGACACTAACAAGGGTACCATGAAACGTCTTGGAAAGTAAAAGTGACCAGCATAATATAGACTATATCACCCCACAAGTGCAAATTGGTCTATTAAAAGAAAGGGTTAACACAATATTCCCAATGTGCAAAATAGGAAGCCTTTAAGTTTACTTACTTACTACAATTAATAACTATATGACCGACAAAGCATATCATACAGACTACACAAGCTGTACACAAAGGCTGCAATCTTGTTAATTTCAAATCAATCTTACACTGGATATCTGCTATTAACCCTTTATCGGGCAGAACGTCCATTTCCGTCCGATCGCTTAAATGGGCAGACCGCCCCAATGCGCCCGATGCTATTATGCATTGTAAAAATGCTATCTCTTGGCTTTCCGATACTTCCGACGGCTACTTTCGCTTTCGCCGATAGCTTGACAACAGTGGCCGCCATTTGCAAGTGCCTACTATGAATTTGAACAGATTTTTTGATAGTTTTCGGGGTTTTTACGCTTAGTTTTTCAAAATGGAATTTCGGCGATTCTTCAAGTGATAGCCGAGATTTCGCTAGATTCAATTTAAGTGACATTGAAGGGCACGAAGTTGACTATTAATCGGAGCTAGATATCAGTGAAAAGCGTTACTTTGCATTAGCAGTCGTGAGTCGGACTTTAAAGAAAGTGATTATGATTCTGAAAATGTGTTTGTAAATTGCCGTATAGATGACTGAAAATCACAAACAATATGCTGTATTTGGTAAATATTTGTGTTCATATATGGATTACCTGGCAACAATCACGTGAGTAACATATTCTGCATGCTTTTCCCTTCATTGTGTTGTTTATTTAACTAAAATCGGTTGACTAACACCTTATTTGTGATGTTTTTACTAACGTAACCCGAAATTTTACCGAACCTGAAAAAATCTTGCCCGTTCAGGGCTAAAAAATGGACAAGCGTCTGCCCGGTAAAGGGTTAAGTGATTCTTCCTAGGTGACTAGGCATTCATTTCCAAGGCAACTCATATTTCTGAGGCAACAATATGCTTCTTTCCAAACAAATTAACGTAAGGTACAACTGTCAGAGAAGTAATTAATGTAAGGAAAAAATGCCACTGAAGTAATAAATATAAAGGGGAAAAATATTATGAAACTACAAGACAAGCATTAAGGAGTGTGGAGAAAAACTAAAAAATAACGCGAATCCAATACAAACAGACTGAGCAGATACTTCCATTTATTTGTATGCTTAATGATGCCCGAGAGGCTGAGAATAATTAATAAGCAGAGAATTATGAGACAGGAAAAAAAAACAATAAACCACCATCATCACCACCACCACCATATACAATGCTAATAAGTCACAAAGTTTCTAACTTTACTTCTCATAACCTGTCCAAATATCTTGGTTGACTGCAACTAATTTCTCTAATCAATATGTGCTGTCATTTGCTTCTTGAAGGACTACCTCATTCGTTTTTCTGTCAATCTGTGGTATTCTTTGCATTTTCTTCAGAAACCACTTTTCTGCAGCTATCAGCTTCTCAGTTTGTCTGCTTATTGTCATGTCTAAAATAAAATAATAGAGGCTCTATGTAGCACTGTAAAAGCACTTTCTCTTACTACAAACCACTAACAGTTTTGTTTTAAATTGGTGAGTATGCTTTTCACCTACAGACGCATTAGTGAAATGGTTAGGACGCTACTTCAACAACTGCATGAGCGTGGTCAGATGAGGGCTCGATGCCAGCACTCACTATTCGCTGTGGGCAGGAGAGACTGACCACCTATCCCTCCCTGCACTCAGGCCCACACAATGTGATGGGCCAAGCACTTCACACAGCCAGTGGGTTCCTGTTATAGAACTGGTTTGTAAAACATGTTTTACATCTTGCTGAAGGCTACTTTCATCATGATGTCTCTGGTTCAAATCTCTACAAGGCATCTTCCAGCTGATGTTATGTCTGTTCCAAGATAGTTGAAATGAATCGCCTGTTTCAGATCTATCAACCCGGGAAAGTAACCCAGCCAACAAATGCCTGAAGAAGTCGGCCGAAATGTTAAAATATCGCAGCTCTGCTGGAAACAGGCACAATGCAATTACATCTAAAACAATTTTCCGGACGAACGCAGAAGAAGAAGAAGAGCTATCCCATTTACTTGGATGGCTGTATTGTGGTATGTCTTTCTTCTTAAAGATGACCATATTTTCTGTTTGTTTACAATTTAATTCAAAACATAGTTTCTCACTGCGTAAAACGTACCCAAAAAATTTTTTTGGGATGCATAGAAAGACAAACAGGCATACATGCATGTAGGATATAAATTACCAACTTACATCATCTGGACATAGCTCAAATGCTTTAGCCAAGGTTAGCCTTGCACTCTGTGACCTCTCCAGAAAGTACCTGTTAAGAAGGTCGAGCAAGTAAATTTTAATACCTGTATTGACAAGTTTATCTGGCAAACTGATTGCCCTCCTTTTGAAGAAACTAGAATAGCACAAAATAACATTTCTGCTTGTATGAGAATGACATTATTTAAACATTGAGAAAGTGATACAATTATGTATGTTTATAAATTTCCCCCCACAGTAATTCATTTTCAACCCTGGAGTGTAGAGATACCTACATTGGTGATGCTGACGCTGGGGTCTTCATTTTCATTCAGCACTATTGAACACAATTGTCTTCATACGTAGAAAACAGGTGAGTACGATGAATAAAACCCCAGAACTTAGCGACACATGCAATTGCTCTACCACAGAAACACTATGAAGTTAAGCATGGGAACATAACTCAGACAGCAAGCATTGGTGCTGCACATCATCTAGCAAGCCTTTTGAAGAATGGCCCTCTCATCACGGTCCGCCGAGAAGTCACTCACTCCATCCATGGCCATCTCTCCTGCCTCATGTACCCTCGAAGAGTATGCCATGTCCTGTGTCCATCTTCGTGCAGGTCGACCTCTGTCTCGTCTTCCAGGAACCACATCTTCCATCGCTGTTCCTTCCAAGCCACCGCGTTCACAACGAGGGCACCGCGTTCACAACGAGGCCACCATGTTCACAACGAGGCCACTGCATCCACGAGGCCACTGCGTTCACAACGAGGCCACTGCATTCACGAGGCCACTGCATTCACAACGAGGCCACTGCATTCACAATGAGGCCACTGCGTTCACAACGAGGCCACTGTGTTCACAACAAGGCCACTGTGTTCACAATGAGACCAAAGTTATTCCATTTCCAGGACATGACACTGTTTATGAGCCAGTTTTCTTCGATGTTCACATCTCATAAAATGTCAGTATTTTTCTTATTTTTGATCCTCAATATTCTAATAACTTTTCTGTAGCATTTAACTGATGATACGCCAAATTTCCACAATATTCTAATAACTTTTCTGTAACATTTAACTGATGATATGCTAAATTTCCACAATATTCTAAGAATATTTCTGTAACATTTAACTGATGATATGCCAAAAATAAAAATACACACAATTGTTATGTATTAAGTTTTGTTTCTTTGTGGGCGTGAAAGGTGATATACATGAGTGAAAGTGCATGTCTGAGTGGAAGAGAGAGAGAGAGAGAGCGAGAAAGAGAAGGAGAGGGGAAATAGAGACTCACCCATTACTTGTCTCATTTGACTGCGCAGGGGGTGACCAGTTGTTGTATGTTGTATACTGGGTGTTTGCCCGGATAAGGACGCTATAGGAAACAACAGAATGTACATAAAATTATTTTCTGCTTAGCTACAAACAACCTGATTCAATATTTCAGCAGCACTGAAACCCATTAAGTGACAACATTTCAGCTGACTATACAAGCTCTGTGACTACCCCATGCATATCATCATCATGATGTGTCATGCCAATAAACGTGGGCGGTCATGATTCGTCATTTCACTCCATCACCAAAGTCATGGATCAGCTCAGTGTTCTTGTCTCGATCGTGCCACGTACCAAGCCATCAAGGTATTTACTTGTCTTCCCCTTGTTCTCTTCCCCTTGATCTTGCCAGTTGTCACCATGTTCTCCAATTTACGCTTTCTCATAACATGCCCCAAAAATGTTGGCTGTTTATATCTAATTTCTCTAATCAGTGTATAATTTTCATTTATTTCTTGTAGGACTTGGTCATTGGTTTTTCTGTCTGTCCATGGTATTCTTTGCATTCTCCTCAGCCATCAGATGTTTTTCAGCTTGACTGCTCACTGTCCACGCCATGTGTTTTTAGATCTCCCACTGCGGGTTCCAGAAAGGAAGTACCTAGTTAATATCCTTAGGTTTTCTCAATCGGCGCCAGTATCTTTTCCTCACGCCTTAATTCACTGGAAGTTGTTTCGTGTCCTCCATGAGCTCTACATTGGTGGTTCTGTCATACCATTTTGGTCCAAATGGTCTGTGCAGGCACCAGTTAATGAGCGTCTATATTTGTCAATCTGACCTACACATGAAAAAAGTGCATCCATTATTATCTTTGTACTGTGATTGCATTGGCCAAAATACTTACCATATAAAAACAATTTTGGCTCCTGAAAATATTCCAATAATTAATTAATGCCTAAATGTTAACATTTGCTCATAATCATCATCATCATCAGATTAGTCAGCCTGAAGTATGTTGTTGAAGTAATCAGGTCATGCTACTTCTTTGTCTCCTACTCTCAGTGATTCTCTTTAGCTCAATACAAGTCTAATTCCAACATTCTTGCATACCTGTGTTCTAGAATCTCTTTCTCTCTGGAATCTACTTTGGAGTATTTATAACAGCACAAGAAGAAGATAGCAAATTCATATACTCTGAGAAGAAGAGATCACAAGAAGATAGCAAATTCATGTACTCTGAGAAAAAGAGATGACAAGAAGATAGCAAATTGTCTACTATGAGAAAAAGAGCAGCTATCCAGGCTATCATAAAAGAACAGAATCAACACAGTGATTACTATGACACAACTGAGCAGCAGGGATAGATGAACATTCTTCACCTCAGGACAGGGCATAACAGACCGAGTTAGCACATGCAAAGACTTGGTCTCTCTGCTTTACCACTATGCACATGAGGACTAAACAAACAAACCGCTGAATATATTGTGCAGGATTGTCCTCACCTCAGTAAACTAAGAAAGGTATACTGTCCATTGGAACAAAATTAAAGTTTATCATGAGACCTTGACTGATAGTGTAATCATCAAAGACAGTGATAACATGAAGAATTATAGTCACGGCACATTCCTGACAAGACTAGTCATGTTCTGCAAGACTGAAATAGTACTAACTTGATAATTCAGTTTAAAAAAACTATATTTTTACTTTACATTGTCAACAAAAATTGTGAAATGTTGGATAGATTTAACAAAACGAAATACAAATATCTATGTCAATTCTAAGCGGATATATGTGGACATTTTTGTGTGAATTAATTGTGCTATAGACAACAGCAATATAGAAACAGAGGAAAGCAAACAATAGGGTAAATATGTGTCATGCTACACCTAACTGCTGCATCCAGGCTCAAGAGGAGGGAGCCCTGTTGGTCATTCTTCTCTCCTCCAGTTCACTTGTTATAATTTCCTTACATTATGTACATGATCTTTCTTGGTGATTTATTAACATTTTCTGGTTATTTACAGACTTTCTTGGTACCTCTCTTCTCTCTTGTTACAATTTCCTTACCCACAGTGCATAGTAAACAGACTTTCTTGGCTATTTCAGCTTCTGTACACTGACAATTCTTCAGCACGGTAGCCACTGATTCAGCTCACAAAGTGGACAAGTTAAAGATGTGGAAGAAGAAGGCAACCACATACAGCTGTGACCTACTGGACAAGGAATATGACAGTATGCCAACTATTACCAGCATTAATGCAAACTTACCCTTTCCATCTCATCGTTCAACCAGTCAATGGCCCATGTCCATCTGCGTTTGATGTCTCCATTGGTCTGTAGCATTGAAGCAGCAGTTGGACAGCTATGAACATAACAAATAGTTTTAATCTTCGTTTTTAACAAAGCAGCAGCATCCGGACAGCTATGAACACATCCATCCATCCATCATGTGCCATGCCGGTAAGCGTGGGCGGTCATGACTCGCCATTTCACTCGACCACCAGTCGTGGATTCGCTCCATGTTCCTGTCTCGGCCGTGCCACTCGGTCAAGCCATTCAGGTATTTACTTCTGTCTTCCCCTTGTTCTCTTCCCCTTGATCTTGCCAGTTGTCACCAAGTTCTCCAATTTATTTCTTCTCATAACATGTCCGAAAAATTTGACCATCTACGTCTAATTTTTCTAATCAATTTATGATTTCCATTTTTTTTTTGTAGTACTTGGTCATAGGTTTTTCTGTCTGTCCATGGTATTCTTTGCATTCTCCTCAGAAACCACATTTCCACAGCCATCAGATGTTTTTCAGCTTCACTGCTCATTGTCCAAGCTTCACATCCATACAAAAGTACAGGCTCTATGTAGCACTTCAACACTCTTTGTCTATTAGCAATTGAGACCTCTTTATTGGTCAGTATGTTAAGGCTACTTTTGCGATGGGCACAACAAATAGTTTTAATCTATATCTGTAAATATGAAACAGCAGGTGGACAGCTATGAACACAACAGTTTTAATCATCTGTAAAATTGAAGCAGCACTCAGACAGCTATGAACACAACAAACAGTTTTAATCTTCGCCTGTAACAATGAAGCAGCACTCAGACAGCTATGAAAACAGTTTTAATCTTCACCTGTAACAATGAAGCAGCACTCAGACAGCTATGAAAACAGTTTTAATCTTCGCCTGTAACAATGAAGCAGCACTCAGACAGCTATGAAAACAGTTTTAATCTTCACCTGTAACAATGAAGCAGCACTCAGACAGCTATGAAAACAGTTTTAATCTTCGCCTGTAACAATGAAGCAGCATGAAGCAGCACTCAGACAGCTATGAACACAACAAGTATGATTTTCCCCTGTCTTTAGTACTGAAGTCGGTGCTGTGGCGAAGAAGTTATGAATGCAATTTGCAAGCCTGCATTAGAAACACAGCTGCTGGCGATTTGCTGCCCTAAGCTTGTTTTCAAAAGATGATATGAAAGCCTGTCATTCAGAAAGCAATGGCAAACTTGAATGTAAACTTGCCAAGAAATCACAAACAGCAAAATAAATGGTGGGGTTGACTGCCATGTGCTGTAACAGATATGCAACTAACTTTATTGTTAGTACTGAAGCTGCAGATGGATAACTAATGAGCACAACAAACATGTTATATCAAGGTCTGTAGCATTGAAGCAGCAATCGGATATATGTGAACACAACAATTATGTTATATCTTTGTTTTTAGCTTTCAAGCTGCACTCAGGCAGCTTTGAACACAACAAATAGTTTTTGTCATTGTTTGTGGCATTGATGCAATAGTCAGACCGTTATGTACACAACAATTATTTTATATCACTATCTGTGGCACTGACACAGTAGCCGGACCTCTGTGTAAACAACAAATATTTTATATCACTGTCTGTAGTATTGAAGCAGCAGTCGGATAGGTAAAACTAGACAACTACTATCTATCATAACACTGCCAGGCATCACTAGATTGCTCATTGAAACTACAAAGAACTGACACATGAAATTTATGTGGCTTATCAACAGAAGAGGTGGAATCTAGGAATTATGCTTCAGTGGGAACATACTCAGCAAAAACGGCAGAGCTAGACAGAGAAAGGTGTATGAGGAAATCGTAAACAGCAAGACAACAAATCTGGTGCACAACTTACTGTGTAAAGAGAGACACCATCAGCTTGATGCACTGGTAGGCCCTCTTCTGGTAGTGGTTCTTGGATCTCTGTATAGTGTCAAACAGACCATCTCTGTCATCAGGGATACCCTTCAGAGCATTGTGGATACGATGTGTTTGCCAGGAGTCCTCTAGAAGGAGCATCTGCAGCAGGAGATCCATGTATGGCCTCAGTTCATAGGTGTAAGAGTAGGCCACCTGTAGAGAAACATATATTTGAGATATATGTGTCTGTCTATAATAGTTACACCTATAACAGCTTATATTGTAATAACATGCACCTTTAAAGTATATTTATAGTAACACATTTCAATAATGAGATGTCTTAAACATAAACATCATATACAGGGTGCTTGTAAACTCTCACTATACTTTGTAGAAAAAATTTGAAAAATGAAGTACATGACATCATTAAAAAATGTGCTCCACAGTCCACCGTGAAGCAATATGCAGCAAATGGCTGTCATCTGCTGCAGTAATTATTTGTACTCCAAACAGAATGGTGTTATCAAAAGAACAAAAACATTTTTTGGTTGAACAAGAGTTTTGAAACGGTTAGGACATTTCAGACTATCGGAAAACAGCGGATAGTAATTGATGTTAGCAATTGGTAATAACTATGTTATAAATATGTCATAATTGATTTGTCCAGATACATACATATTTAAGTTATTATTGTTACAGATAGTTAGAATACAGCAGTATCTGTATGGAGAGAACGGTTGTAACTACGTATATTATCATCAAAATAAGATCTGAAGCATGTCGAGCAGACGAAATGTAATCCAACGTTGCAAGTTATCTGTGAGCAAAATCTTCGTTTCCAGATAAGTTAGATTAATTATTAAGATATAGTAATGATATTTTATTGCTGTTGAAAATGAAATCATGAAAACAAACAGAAAAAAAATGAAATTAAAAAAAAAAAAAAATTAATAAATTCAGAAAAATGAAAAAAAGATGAACTCCTGAAAAATAAATAAATTCAGGACATTGAAAAAAAAAAAGATAAAGTCAAAAATGAAAAGAACAGACATGACAAAACAATTGAAAAAAAAAGAAAAAAAAGAAGAAAAGAACAAGATTTGTCATTATTTTGTTAAATGCATGATTCAGTTATCACATGCTATATTATTGTTATTTTGTCATGAAATTACATATATTATGTACACTTTCACACAAATTCCACAGGTTCAGTAAACCAAATAGGTAGGGCACATGAAGCAAAGGTTACTACTGATTTAATTTATGAAGAAATTGATTAATTTTGATTATTCGGTGATTTTATTTCAATTGTATTATTGCATGGGTTATTATGCATAACTGTAAGATGCATTTATTTCATGAATAGGATGAATGGGAATGAAAGGAATATTAGCTATCTAAGGTAATTAATTTAATATTGCTATTATTATGTGATAGAGTAGGATTAAATATTGCAGGTAAATATTAGGCAGCCATACTCATGAGCCACAAAGGTCAACAAAGAATATACAGTAACAACATTAGAAAGTACCGAAAAAAATATGCACATATGAAAACAAAACCCCACATGAAGCGTTACACGAAACAGTCGAAGTCGAAGCACAGAAGTTACGTCAAATGTAGTCAGGTACATACACACAGTCGAGTATGAGAGGTCGACTATGATTATGCACAGGGAAGGCAAGAGAGATTCACTTAACAATGATGTCAGTGGAGGCTGGATGTAATGAACACACACATTTAAGGAGCTACTAAGGATGTCCGGGGAGACATTGGGACTAAGTGATGCTGGACTTCAATTCTCTGAGATAAAAAGGAGTTTGTGAGCCACACATTGTCTAAGGGGATAGATGTGAGATGTGTCCGATTTATAAAAATTGTTCATAAGCAATTCAACTATCCGCAATGGAATAGGTTATAAGGATAAGGGATACGCTGTATTGCAGAGATACGGACAGTTATGTGCGACCTTTAGTGAACAATGTAGACGGATATGTGCGACCTTTAGTAGACAATGTAGACGGAGATGTGCGACCATGGACCAATATGACAGGTATGTTCGACTACTGCGACTCATGTCACAGACTGGAAGACTGAGTTTATAGGTAAAATGTCTACAACATTTTAATTTGACCGAGGGGGCATATGTGCCATGTGTCGCAGAATGCAATAATCGGGAATTAAGAATACAGCACATTGAACGCACAAAAGCTGACTTGGTGACGAGAACGTCAGTGAGCGAAGCGACAGATAAACAGACGCGGAACAGCGATCAAGGAACGAAGGCACACGATTATGATCAGGACAAGATCCAGTGAAGTGAATGGAGAGAGTCTGAAAGATAGAGATGAGATCAAGGAAGGACACAAGAAGTTCAGCATGATATGATCTTGGAGAAGCGAGCTGAAGAAACGACTCAACATCCGATGAGCGACATCTAAGTTGAAGAGTCACTGGAAGGTCACATAATAGACAATACCCTAAGTACTGGCGTGAGTAATTAGTTAGCAATATTTCTGGTGAACTGTAAACATTATGGATATATGTAATAGGACAGGCGACATGGTTGACTTTAATGGGAGTTCTATTAAGTAGGGTGGCATGAGCAGTTATGATGGAATGCGTGATGGTTGCATCGTGTTGATGGCCTGCATGTCATAAAATTAAAATCATGGGATATTGCCCGAAATAAAATATGGACTTAAAATTGAGGCAATGTGTCGATGTTATATATCAGTAGTTCGGTTACTGAGTTCAAGTTGTTTGATTCAGAAAACTAAAGCTAGATATAACGAGCTAAAATATTGCCAATGAAGGACAGTATGTTACATAGCAGAGGTGGTTCACTTCTTGGCAGTCGATACACACAGAAATAACAAGAGACACGTTGCAGAAGGTATTTGACAATAAGAAGAGACGTGTACAGTCATGTCTTGAAGCCCTTGATGGACATTTCCAACACCTGTTATAATGAATACTTCATTGGTACTTTACAGCTTCTCCAAAACAGCATGGGACCATAGCAGTGACTTTTGTAACTAATTTAATGAATTTTTTAGCACATTTTTTGATGATGTCATTTACTTCATTTTTCAATTTTGGCCTACATACAAAGTGTAGTGAAACTTTACAAACACAACGATATTGTAACATCTGCCGTGTGACTGATGACTCATGTTACTTGAACATGAGGCCTCCTGGCTTTCACCCTTGTCTGAGAAGGCTAGTTCTCCAATCCACTATCCAAGAGACGTGTGCTGTCATTAACAGCCAAGGGATTTTTGTAAAAATCATTACGCTTTGCTGGGAGCGAACCCAGTGACTTGTGAAATGTCACATAGAAACCATGTAGCCACACCACCTTCACATAAACAGACTATACAAAACAGTAAAAAGGCACCCCACCCCTTTAGACGTCATGAGCCGTGTTGGGTATAAGGTGTGCCTTTACTTTAATTAGACCAATCAGCACTCAGTGGACTGTCAAAGTCACAACAGCTGCCTTTATTTAGACCAATCAGCACTCAGTGGACTGTCAAACTCATACCAGCTGCCTTTGTTTAGACCAATCAGCACTCAGTGGAATGTCAAACTGTCAAAGTCACAACAGCTGCCTTTATTTAGACCAATCAGCACTCAGTGGACTGTCAAACTGTCAAAGTCATACCAGCTGCCTTTATTTAGACCAATCAGCACTCAGAGGACTGTCAAACTGTCAAAGTCACACCAGTTGCCTTTATTTAGACCAATCAGCACTCAATGGACTGTCAAACTGTCAAAGTCACACCAGCTGCCTGTACTTTATTTAGACCAATCAGCACTCAATGGACTGTCAAAGTCACAACAGCTGCCTTTATTTAGACCAATCAGCACTCAATGGACTGTCAAACTGTCAAAGTCACACCAGCTGCCTGTACTTTATTTAGACCAATCAGCACTCAGTGTACTGTCAAACTGTCAAAGTCACACCAGCTGCCTTTATTTAGACCAATCAGCACTCAGTGGACTGTCAAACTGTCAACGTCACACCAGCTGCCTTTATTTAGACCAATCAGCACTCAATGGACTGTCAAACTGTCAAAGTCACACAAGCTGCCTGTACTTTATTTAGACCAATCAGCACTCAATGGACTGTCAAACTGTCAAAGTCATACCAGCTGCCTTTATTTAGACCAATCAGCACTCAATGGACTGTCAAACTGTCAAAAGTCACACCAGCTGCCTTTATTTAGACCAATCAGCACTCAATGGACTGTCAAACTGTCAAAGTCACACCAGCTGCCTTTATTTAGACCAATCAGCACTCAATGGACTGTCAAACTGTCAAAGTCACACCAGCTGCCTGTACTTTATTTAGACCAATCAGCACTCAGTGTACTGTCAAACTGTCAAAGTCACACCAGCTGCCTTTATTTAGACCAATCAGCACTCAGTGTACTGTCAAACTGTCAAAGTCACACCAGCTGCCTTTATTTAGACCAATCACCACTCAGTGGACTGTCAAACTGTCAAAGTCACACCAGCTGCCTTTATTTAGACCAATCAGCACTCAGTGAACTGTCAAAGTCACACTAGCTGCCTTTATTTAGACCAATCAGCACTCAGTGAACTGTCAAAGTCACGCCAGCTCCCTGTACTACCCAGGACATGTGCTAGTACTAAATATGTATTTCATGAGGGGATACACACACATACATACCCATTCAAGAATATTGAAACAATTAATAAATTAGCCAAACAGGTTGGAATGACAAAGGCAGAGCTAAGAAAGAAGACAGCCCATAATTGCTGCAACCCTATGTTAAACGGGGAACATGAGACATGATGTTGCTGATGATAAAACACAGAAAGAAAGAAAGAAAGAAAGAAAGAAAGAAAGAAAAAGAAAGAAAGAAAGAAAGAAAGAAAGAATGAATGACAAAGGCAGAGCTAAGAAAGAAGACAGCCCATAATTGCTGCAACCCTATGTTAAACGGGGAACATGAGGCATGATGTTGCTGATGATAAAACACAGAAAGAAAGAAAGAAAGAAAGAAAGAAAGAAAGAAAGAGAAAGAAAGAAAGAAAGAAAGAGAAAGAAAGAAAGAAAGAAAGAAAGAAAGAAAGAAAGAAAGAAAGAAAGAAAGGAAGTGATTATAGTGGTGATTACGCAAGTGTTATACACACACACAAAACAATGTACATATCAATGTTACTTGCCTGCCATAACAATTCACTGAGCACAACTGAAGAAAGTGAGGATTCTCCCATGACAGTACTGCAAGAAACAAATTATAAAAAAACTCTGTTACTCAAGTATTTCTCAAACAAGTAAACAAACAGATAAACACAAAACTACCAAACTACTAATTAATCTGATATTCCAGACAATCTTCTTCTGCCTTTCATCTTTCAATGCATCATAGGCCCTTAACCAACTCACGCCCAGCCTTTTGTAACCATGTTCATGATTGGTTGGATTTTGCAGGTAGTTTTCTAAAGGATGAGGTAGTTGGTTGCCAAACAACCCTCTATAATCGTCTCTTGCGACACGCATGGCAGGTTACAGAGTTATTATTGCTTGCTTCATGGCGAAGGGGTTACAGTCGAAGTTCATAATCCCACAAACCACATTCAAAATACGGATGTGGGCGATTTGGCAGCAGACCACCTTACGTAGTTTTTATGAATGGTATGGGTGCCGGTCGTTCAGAAAACAATGGCAAACTACTTAACGTAAACTTGCCCAGCAATCATGAACAACCAAAATTATGGGGTTGACTACTATGTCCTGTAAAGATAAGCAACTAACTTTTCCCCCCTTTATAAGCCAAGGTAATACATGGATGTTCAGGAAGTCTACCACTGCAAACATCACTCCAATGTAATGATTAAACATTAATGGCCTTTTTAAAATGTCCGATACATTAAAATAAAATGCTGACAATGTCGCAGTGAGAAACTTTACAGTTAAAAAAAGTGTTTAAAAGGCAAAAGGGCTGAATTCACAGCACCGGGTTTCATCCCACAATGGCTCGGTGTCTCTTTCTGCAAGCCAAAAACGTCGTAAAAATCACAATCCTGTAGCTCCAGCGACAATCCACAGGAATCTCCAAGAAAACTGCACATGTGAACCGTGCGATATAGGCCAGAATCGAACCCACAACCTTTGGAACGCAAGGCAGGCGGGTTAACCACACTGCAGAGGAGATGGCCACTTTAAAGCTTTATCTGTGAAGAGTGTTTCATTTAACATAATTCAACATGGGTGCACCATGCACTCCTTATCACCGCCATGGTGATACCTAGCATTTGTGCGAAAGTGAAAGTCTGCACTGGGGTGTCAGCACAAGTGGAAGGTGTCATCAATTCTAAATCTGTATCATCAGATAATGTTTTGGAAACATTAAAACCTCCTGGCATTAGAAGATGATTTGGAAGAGGTATGAAACAGATTGAAACCTCCTGACATCAGAAGATGATTTGGAAGAGGTATGAAACAGATTGAAACCTCCTGACATTAGGGGGCTGTGTGGTCTCGAGGTATGGTGTCCGCCTCGAGTTCTGGAGGTCCTGGGTTCAGGCCCTGGTGAGGACCGGGATCTTTTCATGTGGACTTCTAGTAATAAAATTTCCCCTGGTCTCTGGGTAGTGAGATCGGACGCCCGTGTGTATTGTCACGCACAGTAAAAATTCCCCTGGCAGTTGGAAATCGAAACAGAGTAGCCTAACGGCGCTGCCCGGGCAAAATTTTGAGTTAAAAATCTACCCAAAGTATTTCATGATCCTCGCCGGTGCTACGGAGTTCGTGCACTGAGCTGAGTTTCTCCAGACTCAGGTTTGAGTTAGGAGGAGAAAGGAGCACTTATGGGTCCATTGATTAAACTAAACTAAACTGACATTAGAAGAATGATTTGGAAGAGATATGAAACAGATTAAAACCTCCTGACATAAGAAGATGATTTAGATGGCAGAAGATGATTTAGATGAGGTATGAAACAGATTAAAACCTCCTGACATCAGAAGATGATTTAGATGAGGTATGAAACAGATTACACAAATACTGAAGTATTGGAAAGATCAGGTTGTGTGACAGTTTATTCCATGCTCAGTCTTCGTAGACTTAGATGGATAGGACATCTTAGGAGGATGGATGATGGTAGAATACCAAAGGATATCTTTTTTGGTGAATTACAGATGGGTAAGAGATCTCAGGGTCGGCCTCTACTACGATACAAAGATGTGTGTAAGCGGGACATGATTGATACAGGCATTGATAATGCACATTGGGAGCAAGTTGCCGCTGAACGTGTTGCATGGAGGGCAAATATCAGAAATGGAATAAAGTCAAAGGAGAAAATTATTGCAGAAAAGTCACACACCAAGCGTTTGAGACGTAAGATGGTGCATGATGGTGGAAATGACCACGTGTTTCACATGCACCCACTGTGAACGGACATTTACAGCGCAAATTGGCCTTATCAGTCACACTCGCTACCGACCATAGTTAAAAGTTATTATGCCTTTTTAAAAGCACAAACTATCGTCTGTCAAGACGGCAAGGTGCCAATGATGAAACAGATTAAAACCTCCTGACATCAGAAGATGATTTAGATGAGGTATGGAAACAGATTAAACCTCCTGACATCAGAAGATGATTTAGATGAGGTATGACACAGATTAAACCTCCTGACATCAGAAGATGATTTAGAAGAGGTATGAAACAGATTAACCTCCTGAAATTAGAAGATGATTTAGAAGAGGTATGAAACAGATTAAACCTCCTGACATTAGAAGAATGATTTAGAAGAGGTATGAAACAGATTAAACCTCCTGACATTAGAAGATGAATTTAGAGAGGTATGAAACAGATTAACCTCCTGACATTAGAAAATGATTTAGAAGAGGTATGAAAACAGATTCAAACCTCCTGACATCAGAAGATGATTTAGAAGAGGTATGTACCAATAGCACCAGACAGGTTCCAAACCGATATTTTGTGTTCCTAAAGTAACCATGAGGGGTGGGTTGGTTGGTGTAGTGGTTAGACCGTTGCACTGACAATGTTATAAGTATGGCTGGACGAGGGTTTGTTGACAGCCCTTGATGTTTGCTAATGGAGGTTGTGTAGCGGTTAGACTGTTGCACTGACAATGTTTATAAGTGTGGCTGGACGAGGGTTTGTTGACAGCCCTTGATGTTCGCTAATGGAGGTTGGTGTAGCGGTTGACTGTTGCACTGACAATGTTATGAGTGCGGCTGGATGAGGGTTTGTTGCCAGCTCATGTTTGCTAATGAAGAGAAAGACTGACCACCTATTTTTTCACGCACGCGGGACTATAACATGAGATGGCCCTAACATATCGCATACCCACTACCGAGATGCGTGCGTGGCCCGACACTGTGAGCTGTAAATTTCATGTGAAATGCTTGTACATCTGTCTACGGTTGTTTGTAGCATGAACCGCAAGTTCGGAATAACGGCGGCTGGCCTGTCGCAGAACGACTGGATTGCCTTATGCAGTGATGTGTAGCTACTGGTTTTCTAGTGACTGCCGCTTCCATTGATGAACTGTATTTTTTGTGGAGGACTTTTGTTAGCATTCTGGCGGCGGCATTATGCACAGTATACCTGTGCAGGCTGTTGGTTTGTCGAGACTCCTGTCTGTTCAACTTTTCACAATGGGCAGTAAGGAGCATTTTATGTGATATTCACTGGCACAGGAACGGAGCATAATGGGGACGAGCCGTTGCTGTGAAGTTGGAACCATGACAAACAAACATACCCACAGCAAGTTCCGCTATTGGACATGATTTCATTTTATCACTCTAAACCAAACACTTGCCTGCCAGGCTAGAGGTCATGTGTTCCAATCCCCCTTTGAGGCAGGCATTTGTTTCTTCACTGGACTGATCCTCCCCAGTCGACCCAGACTAAAATAGGTACCGGAAATGTCAAGGGAGCAGAGGCTGCTGTACTGCAGACCAGAGCTCTGAAGATTACACAATCTGTGACAGGTTAGGATTTCAGTGTGCCTACAGCTTTCAATGGGCTGTTTCTAGTGTTTCCCGGTTTTGTTTTTTTTTACATCTTTCCTTGTTTTCCTGAATGTCTAAAGGGTACATACACATACTTTCTTACTTCTGTCTATCACAGACTGTTACATGAATCCGCTGTATATGAATTGTTAATGTTAATCTTTCTTTCCCCGCGATGTACACTAACTCCTTCAGACCCAAATACTTATTGCCTTAAAGTACAAACTCCTTGGGGATAAAATATAGTAACACTGCCTGGCGTTTGTGTTGATGGTCAATCATCTGCCCTGCACTCTAAGGTCGTGAGTACATTTTTTGGGACTGTCATTCAGACCACAAGTACAATTTTCTAGACTCCCTGGGGTACTGTTGTGGTTTTTCTAAGCAATGTTTAGTTAAATAACTTGCCACTGCTTTCTGAATAGTAGATGACTTATACACACAAAGCAGTCAGCTTTCGAGATCGCCTGCAGCTGATTTTGAACCTCATCTCTATATAACGAGAATTTTTCACTTTCATAAATCACAGCGAACAGATCAATACAGACTGTTTATAAACAGCAATAGCAAAATTTAGAGCTTACTTTCAAAGCTTAGTGTTTTCATCGACCGTGTTTTGCTTCAATCATTATCTTCTTGACATAGACACTTCGACATAAAAGATTTCCACCCCTGGTGCTGTATCTGCATTAGAGGCTTCCCCAAATGTGTCTCCATGAGGGTTTGGCGAAGGCAGCTGTCCCTAAGGAAATAATAGGCGCCTTTCATTATTTACTAATTATTGACCAAAGAACAATATTTAAACAGAGAAGTCACAAACAATATGTTTGCACACTTTGCTGCCTGGCATAATTCGCTGCAAATCTTCAGGTGCGTACTACAGAGTTATATGTTACATGAAGTGATTGATGAATCATATTTTTGGCTAAAATGTACATCACACACAGTCACTGATACTGTTTGAATGTGGAACATTTTTAACCCCACGGTAAACAAAATGATATCATCATCATCATGTTTTTCCTTTGCTAAAGGTTTTGCTTTTTTTGGCCTGCTGAAAAAGATTTCATGGATTTTCAAGCCCACGTGTCTCCCGATGTCTTATGTCCATCTACCTGTGGTTGACTAAATAAATTTAATTCTCACAAATGTATTAATTCACCACTGACATCGTATAACTTGTCACAAAAATACTAATATGGTAATGTGATTAGTAGTTTCTCAGTGTGGTGAGTGTCTTCCTCTGTGTAATGTTTCTTTCTCTAAATAATGGAGTGTCTTCCTCTGTGTAATTTCTTTCCCTGTATAATGAGTGTCTTTCCTCTGTTAGTTTCTTTCCCCTGTATAATGAGTGTCTTCCTCTGTGTAATTTTCTTTCTCTGAATAATGAGTGTCTTCCTTTGTGTAAGTTTCTTTCCGTGTATAATGAGTGTCCTTCTTCAGTGTAATGTTTCTTACTCTGTATAATGATGTCTACTCAGTGTAAATATATTCTTTCTCTGTATAATGAGTGTCTTCCTCTGTGTAATGTTTCTTTCCCTGTATAATGAGTGTCTCCTCTGTATAATGTGTCTTTTCTCTGAATAATGAGTGTCTTCCTCTGTGTAAGTTTCTTTCCCTGTATAATGAGTGACTTCTTCAGTGTAATGTTTCTTACTCTGTATATGAGTGTCTACTCAGTGTATATTTTCTTTCTCTGTTATAATGAGCGTCTTCTTCTGTGTAATGTTTCTTTCTCTGTGTGATGTTTTCTTTGGTATATTTCTTTCTGTTTGATGTTTCTTAGTTTAGTTAGTTTTAGTTTAGTCGTTGGATCAACATCACGGCACACGGTTTAACCCTAAGTGCTCCGTTTTCCTCCTAACTCAAACCTGAGTCTGGAGAAACTCAGCTCAATGCACGAACTCCGTTGCATCGGCGAAGGATCCTGAAATGCTTTGGGTAGATGTTTTTAGAAAAAATAAAAATCTTGATGTTTCTTTCTTTGTATGATAAGTGGTTTCCTTGTATGATGTCTCTTTCTCTACGTAATGTTTCTTTATGTGATGAGTGTTTTTTACTTGCTATGTTTCTTTCTCTGTATGTTTTTTTCTGTGTGTGATGAGTGTTTCCCTTGGTATAATGTTGTTCTTTTTTGTGTGTGAGTGTTTTCCTTGGTATGTTTCTTTCTCTGTGTGATGAGTGTTTTCCTAAGTATGTTTCTTCCTCTGTGTGATGAGTGCTCTCCCTTGGTAATAAATGTTTGTCTCCGTGTAATGTTTTTTTTTCTCCTCCATGTGATGAGTCTTTTCCTTGGTGTAATGTTTCTTTTTTCTACGTGGCGAGTGTCATTCTGGTTGTGATGAACCTTTCTCAATGTAATGAGTACCTTCCTGAATGTGATGACCTATTTCTCAATGTGAAAAGTGGTCCTCATGTTATGATGCCTATTTGTCGTAGCGATGAGTGTTCTCAGTAAGATGTCACTTTCTCAATGAGAAGAGCATCCTACGTGTGATGAGTATATCTTCCTCAATGTGGATTTCCTTCCTTGGTGTTATGAATATCTTCTTTGGACTGATGAATCATTTCCTTTGTGTGATCATTACCTACCTTGGTACAGACCTTATTGATGTGTTAGATATCATCTGTGGGGTTTCTTTCCATGCTGTAATAAGCATAATACATTTTTTAAAAATATTTATTTGTTGGTCAGCATACTCTATAACGCAAAGTATACTGTCCGGTTTCAAGATGGCGACGGACGGTCGTGTTGTTTTGTGTTCGTTAACTTTTTCGGCGACGGGGATGGATTTATTCATCTCTCTGCGTGTAATTGGTGTGCCAGGATGTAAAACCAGGAGTTTCTACTCAAGATCTGCGCGGGTGCTACGGAGTTCGTGCATCGAGCGAAGCCATCCTTGAGTGAATTTTCAGCAGCGTGTGTGGTTTCATCAGTCTGTGTTTACGTTTTTTCAACATGGCGGAACAACGTGTGTTTCCGAGCGGCCAGCAGTCAACATAACCGAAGCGGCCGTGGTAGCCGCGCAGGGACAGAAACACTGTAGCGCGGAGGTTTGAGCGTTTTAGAAAATCAAGTGTCACCGTCTAGGACTCAGGAACTCCGTATTCTATATGAACTTTGCCATGTAAACACGGGGCGATATTTTATCAGAAACCCTAGTTTACAGAACGACCTTGTACACTCCAGGAGACGAGACTGGGCGATCACTACTTCCGAATTGCCGCTTCAATGGTTTCTAACACAGACGACTCTGGGGAACGGCTTATCTCGTTTCGGGACAGCATGTGGCTTCAGAGCTAGGACATGTCCAAGTTGGACAGTGACCGATTAGACCAAATCATGCGTTGAAGTTCATTCCAGTATATCCTTCGTTGTTGTTACTGTTTACGCCGCAATGCGAGTATGGGACACCCAGAAGTGGCGAAAGTGTTTAAGTTGCATAATTGGCCAAGAAGAGAAATGTTATTTTTTCTGTGTTGACTTCAACGCTAAGGGGGCAAGCATGGGGACACTTCTCCAATACCATGGGAGGAGCTCGCGACTGCACTGTAAACATCGACCTGGTTTGTATTAACAGTGGCTGTGTCATCCCGGAACGCAAGCCGTCCAGGGGCGATGAGGGACAGTGCTTATTGATCTGGCGCTTAGTTTCATCCTTGCACTCACTACAGTGTGTAAGTATGGGTTGCTAGACCCATGGCAGCACCACCACCCTTGCAGCATATTGGTGTAGAAAGGCGGAACCCAGCCAGTAATGTAAAGACGTTCCAGTATGACAGTACAGGGGCAAGATGTGGTGAGTAAAATAAGACGTGACAGAGCGCAGAACGTTTCAAGGGCAGGAAGAAAAAAGCTGGGAGCAGCCACCGGGTGTAGTTTTCGAGGTGGAGAAAGGCTTGGGTGTATGAAGCGTAGTGCTGTAAGGAGATGGCAAAAAATGCCAAGAAAGCAACAGAGCTGGTCATCCTAGTCCATGCTTGCACTTAGAAGAGAGATGCACACAAAAGTAAGCTATTTTCAAAAAAACTGGTCAAGGTGGTTAAAGAGCGAAAAATGGTCAGAGGTGTGTCAAAGAGTAGCACAGACAAATCACTGAAAATTGTTCTGGCGACTACATAAAAAGCATAGAGTGGTGTAGTCAAGGAATAGAGCTTTCAGACCTTCCAAGGTGCTGACCTCACTGGCAGAGACTGACGAGGACAAGGGCAAAGCCCTCTTTGAACGCTACCTTGAGCAGGAGCAACCAGACAGACATTGGGAGGCCGAAATCTGGCCAAGGAGGTCACCTCAGACAGATGCAAGGCCCAGAACACTTCGGATGAAGACACAGTGACAGTGAAAGAAATCAAGGCTGTGCTTCGACGATCAAAAAAAACAGTGCTCCAGGTCCTGATGGCATAAGATACGACGACATAAATAGGTGTACCGACAATGAGCTAGAGAATACTAGCAGACATGTACAACAACAGGTATAGGGAGTGCTAGCATCAAGGAGGAATGGTTACACAGCTATCTGATTCCCTTGCCGAAGCCTGACAAAGACCACAAAAAAATTCAGGGATATCGAATTATAACCATGCGAATACAATAGGCAAGCTGCTGGAGAAGGTAATTGCCAGGAAAATATCAAGCCAACTAGAGAGGCAAGGTGTTTTCCCACCTACCCTGGGTGGGTACCGTCCAAAAAGAGAAACCTGGACCAATGCAGCAGTCTTTGCCCATGATGTCTATGAAGGTTTCCACTCAGGCACTGAAACCGTTTGCTGCAGCGATTGATCTTGAGGACGCATACAACAGAGTACCACTGGATTTTTTAATGTTTCAGCTTCTTGAACTAAACGTAAGTCCATTCCTCCTTAGTTGGATCGCTGCAGCCCTCTTCCAACGGAAAGTAGTTTTTAGATGTGGCAGTTGGACTTCGGAACCAACAACAATATATCCTGGCCTACCACAGGGATCACCATTATCTCCGGTACTGTTCAACGCCTACACAGTGAGAATCACCAGTGAGCAGATCACTGGACCTGGCAGGACATTGTCATATGCCGATGATGTTTTAGTGTATCGTCAGGGTAAGGATAGAGAGGGAGGTTGCTGTGGAACTACAAACCGAACTCAATCGCATAAGTACTTGGTGTGATGAAGCTGGGGCAATGGTCAACCCAACAAAGGCAACAGTGACTTGGTTCTCGTTGAATAATCATATTGTCAACAATCCAACACCAACTGTAATGCTGTGTTCAGAGACGGTGGAAAGAACGCAGGCAATGAATTACCTGGGGATACGGTTTGATCGAAGCCTTGCTTATAATGTGCACATAGACCAGGTGATAACAAAGGCCAAGCGGGGTTTGGCAGCGATGCGGGTGATGGCGGCAGCAAACTGTGAGCAGCGCCATCTATGTCTTCTGTACGAGGGGCTGGTCATGTCTGTTTTGGAGTATGCAATGGCAATCCTGACTCTCAGCCATAAGCAGATAGAAAGGATGGAAAGGATACAGAATGAAGCTATGCGCATTATTCTTGGATGTACAAGAGATACAGCATGCAGGGCGATGCGCTACCTTCTTGATTTTCCAACCATTGAAGAGAGAATACAAGTTTGCAGGGCACGCGCCTACCTCAGAATTAACGCAAACACACAACATCCACTGCATAGTGAAATTAGGAAGGTGAAGGGCAGCAGGTTAAAAAGAGGACGGTCGTGGATGGGTCAAGCCGAAGACATTCTTCAACAGGTGTGTTTCACTTGAGGACTTAGAACCTGGCGAGGAGTGGGTGCAAGTGCCAACAGACTTCTGCACATCCTTTTCAGTTTGCATCCAACTAGATAGAAAATGCAGACAAGAAAATCCGGCTGCTGTTGAGGCTGAAGTACAAGCGTTGATTTTCGAGAATTCGCTAGACGGTGACGCGGTCATCTACACAGATGGGTCGGTCGTCCGACATGTGAGAAGCTCATGGGCCTTTACAGCTCGGGCCGGAGGGAGAATTGTGAAGGAGGACTCTGGTGCTTTCACTGAAACCACAAGTAGCCTGACCATGGAAGTCATGGCAGTAAGTAAAGCAATAACATGGCTCGAGACACAGACATTCACTAGGGCTTGTTTCCTTAGCGACTCAATGAACATGATCAAGAGGATAGAGGAGGGGTCGATCCGAAGAGAATGGTTGCTGCCTCTGAAGCGGTCTCGGCTGGCAAAGATTAGTTTCATCTTCGTGCCAGGTCATGCGGGAGTACAAGGAAATGAGCGGGCTGACAAGCTCGCAGGTGAGGCTACTGTGGAGGGCGGACGCGCCATGGACCAGGCTGACATTCTGAATGCTCTACGAGAAGTGAGACTTTTGCGAGAACCAAGTGATGACTGTGAATCTACAACAATGGCCAGACTGCGGGAGCAGCAAATTAAAAGAGGGGTGGCCAAACAAGAACACTACGCAGGAAGCCAAAGAAGATTGATAACCAACACAGAACTGGCGTCGTTAGCCGCTACACGCTGCGGGATTTGCTGAGGAGGGGATCCGAGCACTTATGGACTGAATGGTTTCTTGTTGGCAACGAGGAATGATGCGTCGACTAACTAACTACTAACTAAGTAATACTTACAATGTATTACTACTTTCTGAAAATATGAAGCGATTCACTTCAGAATGCTGACTGACATCCGGGGACACATCACAGCATCGATCAACTGGGACACTACTTGAATACAGAACTTCTCATGTCTGCGAACTGATATTTGATAGTGTCCCGAGCCTTCATCTAGATCACACCAGCATGAACTGCAGGGACTCTTAGCTTCAATTGGAAGTTCTATTGACAACAAATGTTTATAAAGTATGCATTAACAGGCATGAAAAATATACTTAACTCATCTTCTAATTGACATAGTCGTCCTCAACTTTTGAAATCGCTCCTTTATGTCCTAGATGATTTGCCTAATTAACACCCTCCGGCACCAGACCAGTTCATAACTTCTTGATCCAGACATTCTTACTGTCTGTAACAAACCCACATGGGTCAATAAAGAGTTAAAGTTAGTTTGCATATCCTTTACATGACATCGCAGTCACCCGCATTTCTTAGCTTGTGATGTTCTGGCAAGCTTTACGTTCAGTAGTTGCCATTAACTTTCTAAACAACTGTCATTTAATACCCATTTTATAAAACACAATTCTAGGCGGCCTAGAAAGAGTACGGTATGTATATAATTATGTAGCAATCCATGATCCAGAGGTAGATGTGGTACGCAGTGGTTAAGCATGCTTGCCCTGTCGACCTGGTGATGATTATTGCTGTATGTTCTATTGTATGAATTCCTGGAGGACTTTAGTCTATTTTTATAGAAGTGGAAGACAGTGAGGCTTGAAAAACATTACCCTGGACAACAAAGAACACTCAAGAATTAATATATTAGTTGTACTGACTGTACCGCACGATGTGTGGATTAATATAGTGGGCACGAGGCCAGGATATAATTATATATTTAGATAAGGGATTACATGATTCTTGTTTTTTTATGCTTTGAATATTGTATCTTTATGACCTTACTGTTAAACAGAACCATCTAAGTGTCTTAAATTAAATGTGAAAAATAGGGTCTCATCCGGAGTTTCTTTTTTCATAGTAAAATTGTTTTAATTAACACCCCTTGATTAATAATTATTTATTGCTAGAGGGAGGCAAGCGAACCCACCAAAAAGAATATTTGTTATGTCAGAAAAACTTTCATTATTTTCTGTGGTATTCCCTTTGTTCTTCCGAAATTCTATTTATGTTCTCAAGACGAGGCCATAACAGCGTCAATAATTATAATGGGCGGATAGACATGCAGGAAAGAGGAACTTAGTATCCTTCTCTCTTTGGGGTTGTCCCACAACCTACATCTCAATAACACATCCGACTACCTAGACTTCCACCCGCACCCGATGGCTTGTATCGGCCATGGGTAGACCTACTTTTTCTCTCTGTGCATGGACTGGGTCGTTTTGAATGCATGAAATATCCCTCTAACAATGTGGAGGGACACTGCTCCCCGGCCTATTCCAGCCAGTCTGTTGGGCTTTCTGACATCCCAATGTTGCCTCTGTGCTGATGTAAATCCTTAGCAGTCCTGCTCACATCAACTGATTTTCTGATCTTGGTGTGTGGCGGAGAACTCTGTAACACCGTTCATGTGGGATGGTACTTTGGTAACAGGTTGGAATAGGGGCTCTACCTCTACACTAACTGTGTATAGGTCATTGTCCCTGGGCAGTTAGAAATAAGAGTTCCTTGGCATGTTACAAGATCCAGTTTTAACTTACGGTTGCGAATCCTGGACATATTAAACGGCGAAAACTCCCTAGAAGCTTCACAGATGTTGTTTTTATAGAAGATGCTGAAATTTATTGTAAGACAGCCAAAATGAGCATCTGGCATTTTGAGGGAAGCTAGTTGCAACAACTTATTTAACAAACATCCGTAGAACCGTCATCCATTTTTTAGGCCACATTATGAAGAAGACAAATCAGAACATGTGGTGACACCCGAATATTTGTGGAAAGATAGATAGATGACGACAGGTGATAACTTTCTTGACAGTCTTGTATCATGGCATGGAATGGGCGTCAACAACAAACTGAATCCATTCCATCAGAGATTGTAATTTGCGGAGATGCATGATCGCCTAACCAGCGGCAAGGCACTATATGTGTATGACACTAACACTCACTATGATAGTGAGCTAGTCATTTCAAGGTACAGATGATCTGAAAATAATTGTATCATTCTGGAGAGTTCAAATTCAAGTCTTTCAGAAGAATCCCAGCGAAATCGCACCCTTTTATTTAAAACGTGTATTTTTATTTCCTTCATTACCGGGCTCCTTGGCTAAGAGAGTTAAGGAGCGATCGGTCTCCCGTATACCCTAGGTTCGAAACACAACGGTGCTGTTTTTTTCTTCAAAAGTTAGTATGGGCCGTTCGTTCAGAAAAGCAATGGCAAACTAACTGAACGGGGAGACTTGGGACTTAGTTTTTTGGACTTCAATTTCTCTGAATAAAAAAGAGTTTGGGAGCCACACATTGTCTTGTAGATATTTGTGTTTTTTTTAAAAAAAAATTTTTTTTGATGATGATGTTCATAACAGTTCAACTATTCACAATAGAATAGGTTATAAGGATAAGGGATAAACTTTATTGCAGAGACACGGACAATTATGTGCGACTTTAGTAGACAATGTAGACGGAGATGTGCGACCATTGACCAATATGACAGTTATGTTCGACTACTGCGACTCATGTCACAGACTGGAAGACTGAGTTTATAGGTAAAATGTCTACAACATTTTAATTTGACGAGGGGGCATATGTGCCATGTGTCGCAGAATGCAATAATCGGGAATTAAGAATACAGCACATTGAACGCACAAAAGCTGACTTGGTGACGAGAACGTCAGTGAGCGAAGCGACAGATAAACAGACGCGGAACAGCGATCAAGGAACGAAGGCACACGATTATGATCAGGACAAGATCCGGTGAAGTGAATGGAGAGAGTCTGAAAGATAGAGATGAGATCAAGGAAGGACACAAGAAGTTCAGCATGATATGATCTTGGAGAAGCGAGCTGAAGAAAACGACTCAACATCCGATGAGCGACATCTAAGTTGAAGAGTCACTGGAAGGTCACATAATAGACAATACCCTAAGTACTGGCGTGAGTAATTAGTTAGCAATATTTCTGGTGAACTGTAAACATTATGGATATATGTAATAGGACAGGCGACATGGTTGACTTTAATGGGAGTTCTATTAAGTAGGGTGGCATGAGCAGTTATGATGGAATGCGTGATGGTGCATCGTGTTGATGGCCTGCATGTCATAAAATTAAAATCATGGGATATTGCCCGAAATAAAATATGGACTTAAAATTGAGGCAATGTGTCGATGTTATATATCAGTAGTTCGGTTACTGAGTTCAAGTTGTTTGATTCAGAAAACTAAAGCTAGATATAACGAGCTAAAATATTGCCAATGAAGGACAGTATGTTACATAGCAGAGGTGGTTCACTTCTTGGCAGTCGATACACACAGAAATAACAAGAGGACACCGTTGCAGAAGGTATTGACAATAAGAAGAGACGTGTACAGTCATGTCTTGAAGCCCTTGATGGACATTTCCAACACCTGTTATAAGTAATACTTCATTGGTACTTTACAGCTTCTCCAAAACAGCATGGGACCCATAGCAGTGACTTTTTGTAACTAATTTAATGAATTTTTTAGCACATTTTTTGATGATGTCATTTACTTCATTTTTCAATTTTGGCACTAACTACAAAGTGTAGTGAAACTTTACAAACACACACGATATTGTAACATCTGCCGTGTGACTGATGACTCATGTTACTTGAACATGAGGCCTCTGGCTTTCACCCTTGTCTGAGAAGGCTAGTTCTCCAATCCACTATCCAAGAGACGTGTGTTGCTGTCACTAACAGCCAAGGGATTTTGTAAAATCCATTACGCTCTTGCTGGGAGCGAACCAGTGACTTGTGAAATGTCACATAGAAACCATGTAGCCCCACCACCTTCACATAAACAGACTATACAAACAGTAAAAGGCACCCCACCCTTTAGACGTCATGAGCCGTGTTGGGTATAAGGTGTGCCTTTACTTTTAATTAGACCAATCAGCACTCAGTGGACTGTCAAAGTCACAACAGCTGCCTTTATTTAGACCAATCAGCACTCAGTGGACTGTCAAACTCATACCAGCTGCCTTTGTTCTAGACCAATCAGCACTCAGTTGGAATGTCAAACTGTCAAAGTCACAACAGCTGCCTTTATTTAGACCAATCAGCACTCAGTGGACTGTCAAACTGTCAAAGTCATACCAGCTGCCTTTATTTAGACCAATCAGCACTCAGAGGACTGTCAAACTGTCAAAGTCACACCAGTTGCCTTTATTTAGACCAATCAGCACTCAATGGACTGTCAAACTGTCAAAGTCACACCAGCTGCCTGTACTTTATTTAGACCAATCAGCACTCAATGGGACTGTCAAAGTCACAACAGCTGCCTTTATTTAGACCAATCAGCACTCAATGGACTGTCAAACTGTCAAAGTCACACCAGCTGCCTGTACTTTATTTAGACCAATCAGCACTCAGTGTACTGTCAAACTGTCAAAGTCCCACCAGCTGCCTTTATTTAGACCAATCAGCACTCAGTGGACTGTCAAACTGTCAACGTCACACCAGCTGCCTTTATTTAGACCAATCAGCACTCAATGGACTGTCAAACTGTCAAAGTCACACAAGCTGCCTGTACTTTATTTAGACAATCAGCACTCAATGGACTGTCAAACTGTCAAAGTCATACCAGCTGCCTTTATTTAGACCAATCAGCACTCAATGGACTGTCAAACTGTCAAAAGTCACACCAGCTGCCTTTATTTAGACCAATCAGCACTCAATGGACTGTCAAACTGTCAAAGTCACACCAGCTGCCTTTATTTAGACCAATCAGCACTCAATGGACTGTCAAACTGTCAAAGTCACACAGCTGCCTGTACTTTATTTAGACCAATCAGCACTCAGTGTACTGTCAAACTGTCAAAGTCACACCAGCTGCCCTTTATTTAGACCAATCAGCACTCAGTGTACTGTCAAACTGTCAAAGTCACACCAGCTGCCTTTATTTAGACCAATCACCACTCAGTGGACTGTCAAACTGTCAAAGTCACACCAGCTGCCTTTATTTAGACCAATCAGCACTCAGGTGAACTGTCAAAGTCACACTAGCTGCCTTTATTTAGACCAATCAGCACTCAGTGAACTGTCAAAGTCACGCCAGCTCCCTGTACTACCCAGGACATCGTGCTAGTACTAAATATGTATTTCATGAGGGGATACACACACATACATACCCATTCAAGAATATTGAAACAATTAATAAATTAGCCCAAACAGGTTGGAATGACAAAGGCAGAGCTAAGAAGAAGACAGCCCATAATTGCTGCAACCCTATGGTTAAACGGGGAACATGAGACATGATGTTGCTGATGATAAACACAGAAAGAAAGAAAGAAAGAAAGAAAAGAAAGAAAAGAAAAGAAAGAAAGAAAGAAAGAAAGAAAGAATGAATGACAAAGGCAGAGCTAAGAAAGAAGACAGCCCATAATTGCTGCAACCCTATGTTAAACGGGAACATGAGGCATGATGTTGCTGATGATAAAACACAGAAAGAAAGAAAGAAAGAAAGAAAGAAGAAAGAAAGAGAAAAGAAAGAAAGAAAGAAAGAGAAAGATAAAGAAAAGAAAGAAAGAAAGAAAGAAAGAAAAGAAAGAAGAAAGAAAGAAAGGAGTGATTATAGTGGTGATTACGCAAGTGTTATACACACACACAAAACAATGTACATATCAATGTTACTTGCCTGCCATAACAATTCACTGAGCACAACTGAAGAAAGTGAGGATTCTCCCCATGAACAGTACTGCAAGAAACAAATTATAAAAAACTCTGTTACTCAAGTATTTCTCAAACAAGTAAACAAACAGATAAACACAAAACTACAAACTACTAATTAATCTGATATTCCAGACAATCTTCTTCTGCCTTTCATCTTTCAATGCATCATACGGCCCTTAACCAACTCACGCCCAGCCTTTTGTAACATGTTCATGATTGGTTGGATTTTGCAGGTAGTTTTCTAAAGGATGAGGTAGTTGGTGCCAAACAACCCTCTATAATCGTCTCTTGCGACACGCATGGCAGGTTACAGAGTTATTATTGCTTGCTTCATGGCGAAGGGGTACAGTCGAAGTTCATAATCCACAAACCACATTCAAAATACGGATGTGGGCGATTTGGCAGCAGACCACCTTACGTAGTTTTTTATGAAATGGTTTATGGGTGCCGGTCGTTCAGAAAACAATGGTCAAACTACTTAACGTAAACTTGCCCAGCAATCATGAACAACCAAAATTATGGGGTTGACTACTATGTCCTGTAAAAGATAAGCCAACTAACTTTTCCCCCCCTTATAAGCCAAGGTAATACATGGATGTTCAGGAAGTCTACCACTGCAAACATCACTCCAATGTAATGATTAAACATTAATGGCCTTTTTAAAATGTCCGATACATTAAAATAAAATGCTGACAATGTCGCAGTGAGAAACTTTACAGTTAAAAAAAAGTGTTTAAAAGGCAAAAGGGCTGAATTCACAGCACCGGGTTTCATCCCACATGGCTCGGTGTCTCTTTCTGCAAGCCAAAAACGTCGTAAAAATCACAAATCCTGTAGCTCCAGCGACAATCCACAGGAATCTCCAAGAAAACTGCACATGTGAACCGTGCGATATAGGCCAGAATCGAACCCACAACCTTTGGAACGCAAGGCAGGCGGGTTAACCACACTGCAGAGGAGATGCCACTTTAAAGCTTTATCTGTGAAGAGTGTTTCATTTAACATAATTCAACATGGGTGCACCATGCACTCCTTATCACCGCCATGGTGATACCTAGCATTTGTGCGAAAGTGAAAGTCTGCACTGGGGTGTCAGCACAAGTGGAAGGTGTCATCAATTCTAAATCTGTATCATCAGATAATGTTTTGGAAACATTAAAACCTCCTGGCATTAGAAGATGATTTGGAAGAGGTATGAAACAGATTGAAACCTCCTGACATCAGAAGATGATTTGGAAGAGGTATGAAACAGATTGAAACCTCCTGACATTAGGGGGCCTGTGTGGTCTCGAGGTATGGTGTCCGCCTCGAGTTCTGGAGGTCCTGGTTCAGGCCCTGGTGAGGACCGGGATCTTTTCATGTGGACTTCTAGTAATTAAAATTTCACTGGTCTCTGGGTAGTTGAGATCGGACGCCGTGTGTATTGTCACGCACGTAAAAATTCCCCTGGCAGTTGGAAATCGAAACAGAGTAGCCTAACGGCGCTGCCCGGGCAAAATTTTGAGTAAAAATCTACCCAAGTATTTCATGATCCTCGCCGGTGCTACGGAGTTCGTGCACTGAGCTGAGTTTCTCCAAACTCAGGTTGAGTTAGGAGGAGAAAGGAGCACTTATGGGTCCATTGATTAAACTAAACTAAACTGACATTAGAAGATGATTTTGGAAGAGATATGAAACAGATTAAAACCTCCTGGACATAAGAAGATGATTTAGATGGCAGAAGATGATTTAGATGAGGTATTGAAACAGATTAAAACCTCCTGACATCAGAAGATGATTTAGATGAGGTATGAAACAGATTACACAAATACTGAAGTATTGGAAAGATCAGGTTGTGTGACAGTTTATTCCATGCTCAGTCTTCGTAGACTTAGATGGATAGGACATCTTAGGAGGATGGATGATGGTAGAATACCAAAGGATATCTTTTTTGGTGAATTACAGATGGGTAAGAGATCTCAGGGTCGGCCTCTACTACGATACAAAGATGTGTGTAAGCGGGACATGATTGATACAGGCATTGATAATGCACATTGGGAGCAAGTTGCCGCTGAACGTGTTGCATGGAGGGCAAATATCAGAAATGGAATAAAGTCAAAGGAGAAAATTATTGCAGAAAAGTCACACACCAAGCGTTTGAGACGTAAGATGGTGCATGATGGTGGAAATGACCACGTTGTTCACATGCACCCCACTGTGAACGGACATTTACAGCGCAAATTGGCCTTATCAGTCACACTCGCTACCGCCATAGTTAAAAGTTATTATGCCTTTTTAAAGCACAAACTATCGTCTGTCAAGACGGCAAGTGCCAATGATGAAACAGATTAAAACCTCCTGACATCAGAAGATGATTTAGATGAGGTATGAAACAGATTATAACCTCCTGACATCAGAAGATGATTTAGATGAGGTATGAAACAGATTAAACCTCCTGACATCAGAAGATGATTTAGAAGAGGTATGAAACAGATTAAACCTCCTGACATTAGAAGATGATTTAGAAGAGGTATGAAACAGATATTAAACCTCCTGACATTAGAAGATGATTTAGAAGAGGTATGAAACAGATTAAACCTCCTGACATTAGAAGATGATTTAGAAGAGGTATGAAACAGATTAAACCTCCTGACATTAGAAAATGATTTAGAAGAGGTATGAAACAGATTCAAACCTCCTGACATCAGAAGATGATTTAGAAGAGGTATGTACCAATAGCACCAGACAGGTTCCAAAACCGATATTTTGTGTTCATAAAGTAACCATGAGGGGGTGGGTTGGTTGGTGTAGTGGTTAGACCGTTGCACTGACAATGTTATAAGTATGGTCTGGACGCGGGTTTGTTGACAGCCCTTGATGTTTGCTAATGGAGGTTGGTGTAGCGGTTAGACTGTTGCACTGACAATGTTATAAGTGTGGCTGGACGAGGGTTTGTTGACAGCCCTTGATGTTCGCTAATGGAGGTTGGTTGTAGCGGTTTAGACTGTTGCACTGACAATGTTATGAGTGCGGCTGGTGAGGGTTTGTTGCCAGCTCATGTTTGCTAATGAAGAGAAAGACTGACACCTATTTTTTTCACGCACCGCGGGACTATAACATGAGATGGCCCTAACATATCGCCATACCCACTACCGAGATGCTGTGCGTTGGCCCGACACTGTGAGCTGTAAATTCATGTCGAAATGCTTGTACATCTGTCTACGGTGTTTGTAGCATGAACCGCAAGTTCGGAATAACGGCGGCTGGCCTGTCGCAGAAACTGACTGGATTGCCTTATGCAGTGATGTGTAGCTACTGGTTTTCTAGTGACTGCCGCTTCCATTGATGAACTGTATTTTTTGTGGAGGACTTTTGTTAGCATTCTGGCGGCGGCATTATGCACAGTATACCTGTGCAGGCTGTTGGTTTGTCGAGACTCCTGTCTGTTCAACTTTTCACAGGGGCAGTAAGGAGCATTTTATGTGATATTCACTGGCACAGGAACGGAGCATAATGGGGACGAGCCGTTGCTGTGAAGTTGGAACCATGACAAACAAACATACCCACAGCAAGTTCCTGCTATTGGACATGATTTCATTTTATCATCGAAACCAAACACTTGCCTGCCAGGCTAGAGGTCATGTGTTCCAATCCCCTTTGAGGCAGGCATTTGTTCTTCACTGGACTGATCTCCCCAGTCGACCCAGCCTAAAATAGGTACCAGGAAATGTCAAGGGAAGCAGAGGCTGCTGTACGATGCAGACCAGAGCTCTGAAGATTACACAATCTGTGACAGGTTAGGATTTCAGTGTGCCTACAGCTTCAATGGGCTGTTTCTAGTGTTTCCCCTGTTTTGTTTTTTTTTACATCTTTTCCTTGTTTTTCCTGAAGTGTCTAAAGGTTACATACACATACTTTTCTACTTCTGTCTATCACAGACTGTTACCATGAATCCGCTGTATATGAATTGTTAATGTAAATCTTTCTTTCCCGCATGTACACTAACTCCTTCAGACCCAAATACTTATTGCCTTAAAGTACAACTCCTTGGGGATAAAATATAGTAACAACTGCCTGGCGTTTGTGTTGATGGGTCAAATCATCTGCCCTGCACTCTAAGGGTCGTGAGTACATTTTTGGACTGTCATTCAGACCACAAGTACAATTCTTCTAGACTCCTGGGGTACTGTTGTGGTTTCTAAGCAATGTTAGTTAAATAACTTGCCACTGCTTTCTGAATAGTAGATGACTTATACACACAAAGCAGTCAGCTTCGAGATCGCCCTGCAGCTGATTTTGAACCCTATCTCTATATAACGAGGAATTTTCACTTTCTCATAAATCACAGCGAACAGATCAATACAGACTGTTTATAAACAGCAATAGAAAAATTTAGAGCTTACTTTCAAAAGCTTAGTGGTTTCATCGACCGTGTTTGCTTCCTCAATGATCTTCTTGACATAGACACTTCGACCATACAAGATTTCCACCACCTGGTGCTGTATCTGCATTAGAGGCTTCCCACAAATGGTGTCTCCATGAGGGTTTTGGCAGAGGCAGCTGTCCCTAAGGAAATAATAGGCGCCCTTCATTATTTACTAATTATTGACCAAAAAGAACATATTTAAACAGAGAAGTCACAAACAATATGTTGCACACTTTGCTGCCTGGCATAATTCGCTGCCAAATCTTCAGGTGCGTACTACAGAGTTATATGTACATGAAGTGAATTGATGAACTCATATTTTTGGCTAAAATGTACATCACACAAAGTCACTGATACTGTTTTGAATGTGGAACATTTGTTAACCCCACGGTAAACAAAATGATATCATCATCATCATGTTGTCCTTTGCTAAAGGTTTGCTTTTTTTGGCCTGCTGAAAAAGATTCATGGATTTTCAAGCCCCACGTGTCTCCAATTGTCTTTAGGTCCATCTACACTGTGGTTGACTAAATAAATTTAATTCTCACAAATGTATTTAATTCCACCACTGACATCGTATAAATTGTCACAAAAATACTAATATGGTAATTGTGATTAGTAGGTTTCTCAGTGTGGTGAGTGTCTTACTCTGTGTAATGTTCTTTCTCTAAATAATGAGGTCTTCCTCTGTGTAAGTTTCTTTCCCTGTATAATGAGTGTCTTCCTCTGTGTAAGTTTCTTTTCCCCTGTATAATGAGTGTCTTCCTCTGTGTAATGTTTCTTTCTCTGAATAATGAGTGTCTTCCTTTGTGTAAGTTTCTTTCCTTGTATAATGAGTGTCTTCTCAGTGTAATGTTTCTTACTCTGTATAATGAGTGTCCTTACTCAGTGTAATATTTCTTTCTCTGTATAATGAGTGTCTTCCTCTGTGTAATGTTTCTTTCCCTGTATAATGAGTGTCTTCCTCTGTATAATGTTTCTTTCTCTGAATAATGAGTGTCTCCTCTGTGTAAGTTTCTTTCCCTGTATAATGAGTGACTTCTTCAGTGTAATGTTTCTTACTCTGTATAATGAGTGTCTTACTCAGTGTAATATTTCTTTCTCTGTATAATGAGCGTCTTCTTCTGTGTAATGTTTCTTTCTCTGTGTGATGTTTTCTTTGGTATATTTCTTTCTGTTGATGTTTCTTAGTTTAGTTTAGTTTTAGTTTAGTCGTTGGATCAACATCACGGCACACGGTTTAACCCTAAGTGCTCCGTTTTCCTCCTAACTCAAACCTGAGTTTGGAGAAACTCAGCTCAATGCACGAACTCCGTTGCATCGGCGAGGATCCTGAAATGCTTTGGGTAGATGTTTTTAGAAAAAAAAAATCTTGATGTTCTTTCTTTGTATGATAAGTGGTTTCCTTGGTATAATGTCTCTTTCTCTACGTAATGTTTCTTATGTGATGAGTGTTTTTACTTGCTATGTTTCTTTCTCTGTATGTTTTTTCTGTGTGTGATGAGTGTTTCCTTGGTATACTGTTTCTTTCTTTGTGTGATGAGTGTTTTCCTTGGTATGTTTCTTTCTCTGTGTGATGAGTGTTTTCCTAAGTATGTTTCTTCCTCTGTGTGATGAGTGCTTCCCTTGGTATAATGTTTCTTCCTCCGTGTAATGTTTTTTCTCCTCCATGTGATGAGTCTTTTCCTTGGTGTAATGTTTTCTTTTTCTACGTGGCGAGTGTCATTCTGGTTGTGATGAACCCATTTCTCAATGTAATGAGTACCTTCCTGAATGTGATGAACCTATTTCTCAATTGTGAAAAGTGTCCTCAATGTTATGATGCCTATTTGTCAATGCGATGAGTGTTCTCAGTAAGATGTCACTTTCTCAATGAGAAGAGCATTCCTACGTGTGATGAGTTATCTTCCTCAATGTGGATTTCTTCCTTGGTGTTATGAATATCTTCTTTGGACTGATGAATACATTTCCTTGTGTGATCAGTACCTACCTTGGTACAACCTTAGTGATGTGTTAGATATCATCTGTGGGGTTTCTTCCATGCTGTAATAAGCATAATACATTTTTTAAAAATATTTATTTGTTGGTCAGCATACTCTATAAGCGCAAAGTAATACTTCCGGTTTCAAGATGGCGACGGACGGTCGTGTTGTTTTGTGTTCGTTAACTTTTTCGCGACGGGGATGGATTTATTCATCTCTGGCGTGTAATTGGTGTGCCAGGATGTAAAACCAGGAGTTTCTACTCAAGATCTGCGCGGGTGCTACGGAGTTCGTGCATCGAGCGAAGCCATCCTTGAGTGAATTTTCAGCAGCGTGTGTGGTTCAAATCAGTCTGTGTTTACGTTTTTTCAACATGGCGGAACAACGTGTGTTTTCCGATGGGCCAGCAGTCAACATAACGAAGCGGCGTGGTAGCCGCGCAGGGACAAAGAAACAAGGTAAGCGCGGATGGTTTGAGGCGTTTTAGACTCAAGTGTCACCGTCTAGGACTCAGGAACATCCGTATTCTATATTGGAACTGTGCCAGTGTAAAACAACGGGGCTCTATTTTAGAAACCCTAGTTTACAGGAACGACATTGTAGCACTCCAGGAGACGAGACTGGGCGATCAGCTACTCCGAATTGCCGGCTTCAAATGTTTCTACAACAGACGACATCTGGGAACGGCGATTCTCGTTCGCGACAGCATGGTGGCGTCAGAGCTAGACATGTCCAGTTGGGACAGTGACGATATACAAATACAGGCGTTGAGAGTTCATTCCAGTATACCATTCGTGTTGGTTAATGTTTATGCCCGCAATGCGAGTATGGACGCCCAGAAGTGGCAGTGCTTAAGTGGCATATTAGGCCACGAGAGAAATGTTATTTTCTGTGGTGACTTCAACGCTAAGGCAGAGCATGGGGAAACACTTCCTCCAATACACAAGGGGAGGAGCTCGAGACTGCACTGGAAACCATCGACCTGGTTTGTATTAACAGTGGCTGTGTCACCAGGACAGCAAGCCGTCCAGGCGATGAGGACAGTGCTATTGATCTGGCGCTAGTTTCACCTTCACTCACTACAGTGTGTAGATGGGGTGTCCTAGGACACCATGGCAGCGACCACCACCCGTGCAGCATATTGGTGGAGAAAGGCAGAACCAGGCAGCACAAGCTAAAGGTAAAGACGTTCCAGTATGACAGTACAGGGCAAGATGTGGTGAGTAAAATAAGACGTGACAAGCGCAGAACGTTTCAGGGCAGGAAAAAAAGCTGGGAGCAGCCACCGTGGTGGAGTTTCGAGGTGGAGAAGGCTTGGGTGGATAAGCGTAGTGCTGTAAGGAGATGGCAAAATGCCAAGAAGAACAGAGCTGGTCATCCTAGTCCCTGCTTGCACTTAGAAAGAGAGATGCACACAAAAGTAAGCTATTTCAAAAAATGGTCAAGGTGGTTAAAAGCGAAAAATGGGCAGAGGTGTGTCAAAGAGTAAGCACAGACAAGTCACTGAAATTGTTCTGGCGACTACATAAAAGCATGAGTGGTGTAGTCAAGAATAAGAGCATTTCAGACTTCCAAGGTGCTGACCTCACCTGGCAGAGGACTGACGAGGACAAGGGCAAAGCCCTCTTTGAACGCTACCTTGAGCAGGGCAACCAGACAGACATGGGAGGCCGAAATCTGGCCAAGGAGGTCACCTCAGACAGATGCAAGGCCCAGAACACTTCGGAGGAAGACACAGTGACAGTGAAAGAAATCAAGGCTGTGCTTCGACGATCAAAAAACAGTGCTCCAGGTCCTGATGGCATAAGATACGACGACATAAATAGGTGTACCGACAATGAGCTAGAGAAATTAGCAGACATGTACAACAACAGTATAGGGAGTGCTAGCATCAAGGAGGAATGGTTACACAGCTATCTGATTCCCTTGCCGAAGCCTGACAAAGACCACAAAAAAATTCAGGGATATCGAATTATAACCATGCAGAATACAATAGGCAAGCTGCTGGAGAAGGTAATTGCCAGGAAAATATCAAGCCAACTAGAGAGGCAAGGTGTTTTCCCACCTACCCTGGGTGGGTACCGTCCAAAAAGAGAAACCTGGACCAATGCAGCAGTCTTTGCCCATGATGTCTATGAAGGTTTCCACGCAGGCACTGAAACCGTTGCTGCAGCGATTGATCTTGAGGACGCATACAACAGAGTACCACTGGATTTTTTAATGTTTCAGCTTCTTGAACTAAACGTAAGTCCATTCCTCCTTAGTTGGATCGCTGCAGCCCTCTACCAACGGAAAGTAGTTTTTAGATGTGGCAGTTGGACTTCGGAACCAACAACAATATATCCTGGCCTACCACAGGGATCGCCATTATCTCCGGTACTGTTCAACGCCTACACAGTGAGAATCACCAGTGAGCAGATCACTGGACCTGGCAGGACATTGTCGTATGCCGATGATATTTTAGTGTATCGTCAGGGTAAGGATAGAGAGGAGGTTGCTGTGGAACTACAAACCGAACTCAATCGCATAAGTACTTGGTGTGATGAAGCTGGGGCAATGGTCAACCCAACAAAGGCAACAGTGACTTGGTTCTCTTTGAATAATCATATTGTCAACAATCCAACACCAACTGTAATGCTGTGTTCAGAGACGGTGGAAAGAACGCAGGCAATGAATTACCTGGGAATACGGTTTGATCGAAGCCTTGCTTATAATGTGCACATAGACCAGGTGATAACAAAGGCCAAGCGGGGTTTGGCAGCGATGCGGGTGATGGCGGCAGCAAACTGTGAGCAGCGCCATCTATGTCTTCTGTACGAGGGGCTGGTCATGTCTGTTTTGGAGTATGCAATGGCAATCCTGACTCTCAGCCATACGCAGATAGAAAGGATGGAAAGGATACAGAATGAAGCAATGCGCATTATTCTTGGATGTACAAGAGATACAGCATGCAGGGCGATGCGCTACCTTCTTGATTTTCCAACCATTGAAGAGAGAATACAAGTTTGCAGGGCACGCGCCTACCTCAGAATTAACGCAAACACACAACATCCACTGCATAGTGAAATTAGGACGGTGAAGGGCAGCAGGTTAAAAAGAGGACGGTCGTGGATGGGTCAAGCCGAAGACATTCTTCAACAGGTGTGTTCACTTGAGGACTTAGAACCTGGCGAGGAGTGGGTGCAAGTGCCAACAGACTTCTGCACATCCTTTTCAGTTTGCATCCAACTAGATAGAAAATGCAGACAAGAAAATCCGGCTGCTGTTGAGGCTGAAGTACAAGCGTTGATTTTCGAGAATTCGCTAGACGGTGACGCGGTCATCTACACAGATGGGTCGGTCGTCCGACATGTGAGAAGCTCATGGGCCTTTACAGCTCGGGCCGGAGGGAGAATTGTGAAGGAGGACTCTGGTGCTTTCACTGAAACCACAAGTAGCCTGACCATGGAAGTCATGGCAGTAAGTAAAGCAATAACATGGCTCGAGACACAGACATTCACTAGGGCTTGTTTCCTTAGCGACTCAATGAACATGATCAAGAGGATAGAGGAGGGGTCGATCCGAAGAGAGTGGTTGCTGCCTCTGAAGCGGTCTAGGCTGGCAAAGATTAGTTTCATCTTCGTGCCAGGTCATGCGGGAGTACAAGGAAATGAGCGGGCTGACAAGCTCGCAGGTGAGGCTACTGTGGAGGGCGGACGCGCCATGGACCAGGCTGACATTCTGAATGCTCTACGAGAAGTGAGACTTTTGCGAGAACCAAGTGATGACTGGGAATCTACAACAATGGCCAGACTGCGGGAGCAGCAAATTAAAAGAGGGGTGGCCAAACAAGAACACTACGCAGGAAGCCAAAGAAGATTGATAAACCAACACAGAACTGGCGTCGTTAGCCGCTACACGCTGCGGGATTTGCTGAGGAGGGGATCCGAGCACTTATGGACTGAATGGTTCGATGTGCAACGAGGATGATCTGTCGACTAACTAACTAACTAACTAAAGTAATACTTACAAATGTATTACTACTTTCTGAAAATATGAAGCATTCACTTACAGAAATGGATGACTGGACATCTCGGGGGACACATCACAGCATCTGATCAACTGGGACACTACTGAATACAACTTGCTCAGGTCTGCATACTGATATTGATAGGTGGTCCCGAGCCTTCATCTAGAGCCACCAGCATGAACTGGGCAGGAACTCTGAGCTTCAAAAGCTGAAGTTTCTATTGACAAAAATGTTATAAAGTATGCATTAACAGCATGGAAAAATATACTTTAACTCATCTTCTATATGAAACTAGTCAGTCTCACTTATGAAATTAGCTCCTTATGTCCTAGAATGATTGCTAATGAACACCCTCCTGCACAAGACAGTTCATAACTTCTGATCCAGACATGTCTTACTGTCTTGTAACAAACACATGGGTCAGAAAGAGTTAAAGTTAGTTGCATATCCTTTACAGGACATCGCAGTCAACCCCAGCATTTCTTAGCTGTGATTTCTTGGCAAGCTTTACGTTCAGTAGTTGCCATTACTTTCTAAACAACTGTCATTTATACCATTTTATAAAAACCAATTCTAGGCGGCCTAGAAAGAGTACAGTAATGTATATAATTATGGAGCATCCAATGATCACAAGGGAGATGTGGTTAGCGCAGTGGTTAAGCATGCTTGCCTGTCGACCTGGTGATTAATTATTGCTTATGTTCTATGTTATGAATTCCCTTGGAGGAATTTAGTCTATTTATAGAAGTGGAAAACAAGTGAGCTGAAAAACATTAACCTGGAACAACAAAGAACACTCAAGAAATTAATATATATAGTTGTACTGACTGATACCGCACTGATGGCGAGGGATTATATAGTGAGCACAGCCAGGATATAATTATATATGTAGTAGGGATGTACATGATCTTGTTTTTTATGCTTTGAATATTGTATCTTTATGACCTTACTGTTAAACAGCACCATCTAAGTGTATTAAATTAAATTTGAAAAATAAGGGTCATCATCCGAGAGTTCTTTTGTCATAGTAAAATTGTTTTAATTAACAACCCTTGATTAATAATTATTTAGTTGCTAGAGGAGAGGCAAGGAACCACCAAAAGGATATTTTGGTATTCAGAAAAAACTTTTCATTAGTTTCCTGGAGGTATTCCTTTGTTCTCCGAAATTCTATTTATGGTCTCAAGACTGAGCCAGTAACAGCTAAATTAATTATAATGGGCAGGATAACATTGAGAAAGAGGAACTTAGTATCCTTTCTCTCTTTGGGGTTGTCCCAACAAACATACATCTGACAATAACACATCCGACGACCTAAGACTTCACCCGCCCCGATGGCTGTATCTGCCATGGGATGACTACTTTTTCTCTCTGGGCACTGGACTGGAGTCTTTTGATCATGAAATATCCTAACCCTGTGGAGGAGACACTGCCTCCCCAGGCCTATTCCAGCCAGTCTGTTGGGCTTTCTGACATCCCAATGTGCCTCTGTGCTGATGTGAAATCCAGTTAGCAGTCCTGCTCACTCAACTATTTTCTGATCTTGGTGTGGGGAAGGAGAACTCTGTAACACAGTTCATGTGGAGATGGTACTTTGGTAACAGGTTGGAATAGAAGGCTCTACACTAACTGTGTAATAGGTCATTGTCCTGGGCAGTTAGAAATAAAGAGTTCTTGCATGTTACAAAGATCCAGTTTTAACTTACGGTTGCGAATCCTGGACAATTATTAAACAGGCAGAAAACTCCCTAGAAGCTTCACAGATGTGGTTTTATAGAAGAATGCTGAAAATTTATTGGACAGCCAAAATGAGCAATCTGGACATTTTGAGGGAAGCTAAGTTGCAAAGACAACTTATTACAAACATCAGTAAGAAGCAGTCATCATTTTTTAGGCCACATTATGAGAAGACAAAATCAGAACATGTGGTGACACCCGGAAATATTTGTGGAAAGAGAGATAGAGGAAGACAGAGTGAGAACTTTCTTGACAGTCTTGTATCATGGCATGGAAAGGCGTCAACATACAAACTGATCCATGCCATCAGAGATTGTAATTTGCGGAGATGCATGATCGCCTAAGCCAGCCGGCAAGGCACTATATGATGATGACACTAACCTCACTATGATAGTGAGCTAGTCATTTTCAAGGTACAGATGATCTGAAAAATAATGTATCAGTCTGGAGAGTTCAAATTCAAGGTCTTTCAGAAGAATCACAGCAATCGACACCCTTTTATTTAAAACGTGTATTTCTTCATTACCGGTCTCCGTGGCTAAGGAGTTAAGGACGCGATTCGTAATCCCGTATACCCGGGTTCGAAACACAACGGTGCTGTTTTTTTTCTTCAAAAAAGGTATAGGTGCCGGTCGTTCAGAAAGCAATGGCAAACTACTGAATGTAAAACTTGCCCAGGAATCACGAACAGCAAAAATGCTGGGGTTGACTGCTACATCATGTGAAGGACATGCAACTGAATTTAAATATAATTTCTTCATTTGTCTGGAATGTTTGTTTTGGACGTTAATGCGTTGTGTCTGTTTACAGCAGCGCTGCGACATTTGCGCCATTCAGTCAACACATCCAATTTTTTCAGGCATTTGTTGACTGAGTTAATTAACCTTCCCGGGAAATGTGTCTTTTAAATAGACATTTCTCACATTTGGAAGATGTTTAGAGAGACAATTCTGAGATGTCACAAGTCTTGAAAAAAGAAACAGCTGAACATCACATACTGATGTACACAAGTCAAATGACAGGCAAGATAAGAGACAGAGAGGTGCTGGCATGGACATGGATAAAATCAGAGGTTTGACTGTGAATCTACAAACATGGCCAGACTGCGAGAACAGCAAATTAAAAGAGGGGTGGCCAAACAAGAACACTACGCAGGTAGCCAAAGAAGACTGATAAATCAACACAGAACTGGTGTCATTAGCCGCTACACACTGCGGGATTTGCTGAGGAGGGGATCCGAGCACTCATGGACTGAATGGTTCGATGTGCAATGAGGATGATCTGTCGACTAACTAACTAAAATCAGAGGATGGATTATTGTGGATGGATTGTAAGTCAGCAGCACAGACTTCCTTATCTCTATACTGCTGCTCAGCTCTAACAAAGTTAATCCATACTGGCCCAGCTTTGGCCCCTCTGTTCACCCACATCCACTATGGCTGCCAGCTCAGTAAGCACTTTATCATGGTGCCATGTGAATCAGCATTGGCAAAAGGCTGCTTTGCTACAGACAGCATATGCTCCATTGTCTGGACTTTCTCTTTATAGGGAACAGGCGGGGCTAATCCTTCTAGCATACTCACAATCTTGATGTTGACCTCTGGGTTGTTGGGGTTCATGTTCAGGTACAGGTGGAAGAGGTGGAAATACTGCTGCAGGTGCCTGCCGTGTTCAGAGATGTCCTTCTTCAGGAGCGATAGAGCTGCCACTAACAGGTGATCACTCAAGGTAGCGTTGGGGTCATACTGTGTGTTGGCTGTCAATAAAGAAAACACAGGGTGCTGGCTATTGACAGAAATGGTGTTACATGCTGACATATCACATATGGACCAATCTTTTTGACACTAATGGTGATGCATGCTGACTTATCACATATGGACCAATCTTTTGACAGTAATAGTGTTGCTGACTTATCACATATGAACCAATCCTCTTGACAGAAATGGTGTTACATGCTAACATATCACATATGAACCAATCCTCTTGACAGAAATGGTGTTACATGCTAACATATCACATATGAACCAATCCTCTTGACAGAAATGGTGTTACATGCTAACATATCACATATGAACCAATTGTCTGCTTTACTGCTTCTCCTTCCTCCTCCTCCTCTCATGACTTCCTAACCCCCTCTGTCATTCTGATGACTGTTCATAAATAACCACACATGTATTGTTAGGTGCTCACTGAAGTAGAAAAAAGAAGTAGAGATTAGAGAATGCACTAGACAACATAATAATTGAAAATTAAACCGACTGGGATTCGAACCTGTCACCTCCAAATGATGACAACGCCTTCTCTAAACTTCAAACAATACATGTGTTTATTTATGAACTGTCTTAGTGGCCTCAAAAGGATCCCCAACTGATATTCTGATGAAGCTGGGATTGCTTTTTTTATTGCCCAACAGTTTAAGCTTTCCACAAGCATCTTTCTGTCTTCCTCTGATTCTCTTGTATAATTGTTTCCCAAGGCTAATTTCTCTACTCCACCTCTTTTGTTCACATGGCTCATAAATTCAGTGTGTCTTTTCCTCACAGTTATGTAACACCTGCAGCACTCAATACCTCAGTGTTTAGGTTTTCTCCTGCCCATCATATTCTCAACATTCTCCTCAAAAATCACATCTTCACTGCCTTTAACTTCTTTACTCACTGCCCAATCTATCATTTTAAAACATAGAAAACACTGCAAAGAACTGCTGATAAATTAATCATATTCACCATCATCATAATACTTTATCTAAAAAAAACTATCATTATGATATATTATCCATCCATCATGTGCCATGCCAGAAAGTGTGGGCAGGTCATGACTCGCCATTTCACTCGATCACCAGAGTCGTGGATCAGCTCAGTATTCCTGTCTCAACCATGCCATGTGGCCAAGCCATCCAGGTATTTACTGCTCGGTCTTCCCCTTGGTCTGTTCCCTTCAATCTTGCCAGTTGTCACTAAGTTCTCCAATTAATTTCTTCTCATAACATGCCCAAAAAATGTTGACTGTCTACGTCTAATTTCTCTAATCAATTTAAGATTTTCATTTATTTCCTGTAGTACTTGGTCATTGGTTTTTCTGTATGTCCATGGTATTCTTTGCATTTTCCTCAGAAACCACATTTCCACCGCCATCAGATGTTTTTCAGCTTGACTGCTCATTGTCCAAGTTTCACATCCATACAAAAGTACAGGCTCTATGTAGCATCTCAATACTCCTTTTCTCGTTTTAATTGACATCTTTGTATTTGTCAGTACGTTTTTCATCTTGCTAAAGACTACTTTCGCCATGGTGTTCCGAGATAATTATACCTATTCACTTGTTGAAGAATATTACCATTTACTTGTATATTTACTTCTTTATTACTATAAAAGTCATCAGATTAGCCTCATTGAACAAATCACCGGGACAGGATGAAATACCAAATGAACTAATTAACTCTTTCGCTACCGTGCTCCCATCTGTGGACAGAATGGATTTGCTGTAATGGCAGTCCGCCCTTTTCGTCCCACAAAATGATCAGTGGTTTATTTCACATATTTCTGCTCCGTTTCGGAATTTTAAGTTACAGTAAACTAAAAAGTAGTACAGCCGAAAGATCTCTACGCCATCTTGGAGCGGTCAATCGTTTTCTAATTTTGGATTCTTGTGAATTTTCAGTTTTAAGGTAGTGTTAATTTGTTTGTTTTGGTTTTTCACAATGGAAACGCCCACCAGTTTGCGTCCACGTAGTATGACTTGAGATCAAGCTAGATTATTGTTTATAATAATATGTGAATGTGAATATTTAGAAAGTAGTTTTAGTTGTGTCTAAAGTTTTAGCACGTGGTGATAAAGAAAAACCAGTGAATGTTCGTCAACAGCTGAGTGTTTGACAACGAAGCACGAATGGCTGAAGTTTACGTCTGTCATTATTGCTATGGGACTTGATCCAAGACCATGTATCAAAGACTACCGGTGTACAAGTGCACATTTATATACTCCTTGGTATGTGGCACTGCCACTACGTTTCCCAGTAATCAATTAGAAAATTATAATATATTTATCACACCATGTTTCATGTATGTCAACCTGAGGGTACCCAAAAAAAAAAAAAATTTATCCTCTTGTTGACTCTGAAGAATATCCAGGAAGCATTTTACCCATTTGAAAATGTGTCCATTGATGATATGATTATTTGGTGGAAGGGCTAAACAAAGCTAAAAAAACCATGCATTGTTGTCTCTACCAAGTCTGTAGTTAGAATTGTTGAGAGCGGATTGCGAAAACCGCAAAGCAAGCTGAAGATGGTCTCCATGAAAATAAAACGGCGATGAATGGCTGCGACAGAATGGACCAAATGGTTGGATATTATAATATCCATGATAGGAAAACCATTACGTGGTGGAAGAATATCTACTACTAGATCTTTGAAATTGCACAGATCAATGCTCACATCCTACATTCCATATGGCAAACAGAGAAAGGAGGAAAAAAATTGTTATAGAAGGATTTCAAGTAAAGGAAAGTGCTCATCGCGAAGTAGCTCAGAGTATTCCTGAAAGTTTGACACTCTGCCTGCCGAAGAATTTCAGTCTGTTGCAGGAAATTATGCCGAAAGATTTACATGAGCCAAGCATTTAATAGAATTTGTCGGTGTCAATAGAGACTGTGTTTTTTGCAGCACTCGAACTAAACGACACATATCATCTTTTGTTTGCTCCGGCTGCACTAATAGACCAGACTTGTGCGCCAAAGTTTGCGTTGCAGCCTATCACAAATAGACTGCCACATATAGTAAATAAAAACAAACAGACATGACAATTAAATGTAAATCTGCCAAGTGTTTTCCTAATTTTTGTCTGAAAAAAAAAATACATGATTCAGAATCTGCGGCGAAACTTCTTTTCGGATGGTTGATTGGAAGCAATGGTGTTTATAGTTTAGAATAGTGTTGTTTGTTCAGTAAATTCAATTGGATTAGCAGTGATCAGGATATTGGATAACAACGCCCCCTCGGTAAGTACAATGTTTACATTATTTTTACCTCTTTTTAACAAATTATTTTAGAAGTTATATTATTATTTGTATTTTATTTACAACATACAGCAAAAATTCTCCTACCAACATATTCCTTGTGCTATCTCCTTTATTTTGATATATAATACAACATTTCTGCTACAATTTTAACCATTTTCATAACATTATTGCGACATACACCAATTTCCAGATTTCGGCCATTAGTTTTTTTCATTTGTGTGAAAAAGACATGGTTCAGAATATGCACCAAAACTTCCTTTTGGGTGATTTAAATGAGCAATACTGTTTATATTCTTGAAGACAAGTGGTGTTTGTTTGATTATTCAGTAAATTAAACATGATTAGCAGTATAGGAGTGTAGAAAACACATTCTAAGTGCAATGTTTACATTATTTTTACCTACTTTTGTCCAATTATTTTACAAATTATATTATTATTTTTATTTTATTTACAACCTAAAGCAAAAATTCTCCTACCAACATATTCCTTGTGCAATCCCCTTTATTTTGATATATAATACAACATTTCTGCTACAATTGTAACCATTTTCATAACTTTACTGTGACAGACCCCACCTTCAAGATTTCAGCCATTATTTTTTGTCATTATTTGTGAAAAATACATGGTTCAGAATATGCACCAAAACTTCTTTTTGGGTTACTTTAATGCGCAATACTGTTTATATTCTTGAAGACAAGTGGTGTTTGTTTGATTATTCAGTAAATTAAACATGATTAGCAGTATAGGAGTGTAGAAAACACCTTATATGTGCAGTTTTTTAAATAATTTTTACCTCTTTAATTTCATTTGTTATTATTAAACCTCTCATTATTGTCATAATATTTGTAACCTATCAATTAATTATTAACACTGTCATGTTCCTTGTGCAATCCTCTTTAATTTGATATGTAATACAATAGGTCTTCTACCACCTTAACCATTTTAAAAGCATTATTGTAACACACCCCTAGTTCCAATTTTCTGCCATAAATGTCTGTTTGGTCACAGCCCAGTTTTTGTTTGGTAGTGAAAGAGTTAAAGCAGCAAGTGAAGTAGGAACAGCTTGGCTACATAGACTATTCAACCATGTTTGGGTAGAACAACAGACACCACGAGACTGGGGAAATGCCATAAATATCCCAATTTGGAAAAACAAAGGCAGCAAAAGAGACTGCACACAATACAGAGGCATTTCACTGTTGAGTCATACTGGGAAAATATTTTGCAAAATTCTTGAAAAAAGATTACGAACTACTTTAGAACCCCAGCTAAGCGAAACACAGCTTGGATTTAGGAAAAACAAAGGATGCACAGATGCCATTTTTGCTCTTAGACAACTTATAGGAAAATCAATCGAATTCAATTCAAACGCTCTACTTAGCCTTTGTCGACCAATAAAAGGCATTCGATAGAGTAGATAGAAACAAGCTATGGGAAATCCTTAAACAATATGAGTGAGTACACATCTAACAAACCTATGTAGAAGTTTATACAACAACAGAGAATGCATAGTGAGAGCAACTGGAGGATACTCAGAACCCTTCACCATAAGATCTGGAGTATGACAAGATTGTGTCCTGTCCCCTCTCTTGTTCATAACATATATAGACAACATATGTAAAGAAACCAGCCAAGCAGAGACAGCAAGAATACCGCATGATGAGAACACAGAAGAAGAACATCTGCAAATCTAACCATTAGAGAACTTCAGAAGCTGAATTACAAGACCACATGAATAGTCTAAATGAAATGTGTAGGGACCATAACATGAAAATTAGCACAAACAAAACAGAGGTAATGACTATAACTAAAGAAGAACAAACAACAATTCACCTAAACGAACATCCTTTGAAACAAGTAAAAAGTTTCAAGTACCTATGAAGTATAATATCATCAAATGGCAGATCAGAAGACGAGATAGAAAACAGGCGCAATAAGGCAAATCAACTCATTGGACAAATGGCATCAATACTAAAGAACAAACATGTATCAATAACTACTAAGAAAGCACTTTACAACACAATCTTCCTACCAACTCTATGCTACCAATGCCAAACCTGGACAATGACAGAAAAAGAGAAAAGAAAAATCACAACAACAGAAATGAGGTTCCTGAGAAGAATACTCAACGTATCAAGAAGAGATAAGATCAGAAATGAAGAAATCAGGACTAAAGTGGGGGTTAAAGCAGCACTAGATTTTATTAGAAAGCAGCAAGTCAAATGGTTTGGCCATGCAAGTAGGTTACCAGTCAAAAGCATACCACAACAAGCAATGATGTACAGACCAGATGGAAACAGAGGAAGAGGCCGACCACGTAAACGTTGGACTGGAGGGAATAGCAGAGTCCATGGGAATATCGATATATGAAGCCCATAATTGGGCACTCTCACGAAGTTTATACTTCACCTCGACACCGCAAGGATACAAGAGGAACATGATGAGATGAAATGAGACTTGTATATTATATTGTTGTATTTTCTTCTTAAACACTGATCAGACCAGTTGTGCTGTATGGCTCTGAAACCTGGAGTACAACGAAAGGAGACGAAGCCTTGCTACAAACCTTTGAGAACAAAGTTTTAAGACGCATCTTTGGACCCATTAGGGATACACAAAGTGGAGAGTGGAAAAGAAGAAGTAACAAAGACATTTATGATCTGTTTAAGTCCCCGCTAATCACTGGTATCATGAAGGCTAATAGACTACAATGGCTGGAGCATATAGAAAGAATGGAAGATAATAGGGAAACAAAACTCGCTTATACTCAGGAAATAAATGACCGTAGACCCCGAGGTAGACCAAGAAGACAGTGGAGAAATAATATATATACAGACCTACAAGCACTTGGAATCAACGACTGGCAAGAGAAGGTCAACCAGAGAGACGAATGGAGACGGATTGTATCTGCAGTAAAGAACCTCAATGGCTCGGAACGCTGAAGAAGAAGAATTTTCTTCTTCCAAGTGACGACCATAATCTGTGTCTTTTACAACTTAATTATAACCCTAGTTGTTCACTGTTTGCAACAACTGCATCTTCTATATACACTGTTAGTGTCTGCCATTAGTAATTACCAGTCTGAAGAATAAAGGTCACAATGTACAGGCCATGATTTTTTAAATTTCACTTATTATAGACTAAAATACCTCTTGCTCTAACCATGTGTCAGATGGGAATGTACCTCCTCGGACACACTCCTCAAACCACCAGCTGAAGTAATTTGTCACTATCATGGTAATACCTTTTCATTAGAATGCTGGCCACAAATACTGCTCACCAGCATTTACATTCTGGGTAGTCTTTTCCCCCCACTCATCATCTCACATGCTACGTTGAAAAGCAATGGTGGTTATGGTATGCCATCTCAGGGTCTTGGTTAAGGCCCGAGTTCTTGTCCCGATTATTCCAAGTGGCCAAGCCATCCTGGTATCTATCTCTGTCTTCCACTTGCTCTTTTCCTAAAAAGCCTGCCAGTTGTCACTAAGTTTTCAAGTTTATTTATTTTGGAAATAAGTGCTCCCACCATTTTCAGCATAAAGTCCTAGCCATTACACCAAAGCATTTGTAGTTTATTATTCCAGCCTCCATATTACAGGCATGTTGTCTGAAAGCTGCAACATGTAATGTCAACAGAAGTTAAAAGTAGCATAACATACTGACTACTACATCATTCTAAAGGCATTGAGAGAAAACTGAAAAACACAAAGGCTCAGTTGTCATACCTGACAAAGGCAATGGAGGACATGGTCCATCACCCAGGGTAAGACTGGTAAGTATAACAAATATCTTTACAAAAGTGGCTCGAACCTGTGGATGTACAGAAAATGATGCACATTATATTTTCAGTGTATGTAAGCCAACCATTACATTACCTGACAAGTTAAACAGTTCTGCTACCATGCATGGTCTTATATGGTCTTTGTACGGTCAATATTTCTCAGGAAGAAATGAAAATATTTTCTGCGGCTATTAATGTTTTCGCCGGCTCCATGGCCGAGGGGTTAGCAGCTTTCTCCGCTAACCCCGAATACTCTCGTCACGTGACGCGACGAGAATTAGCAGTGGTTCGAATTGCAAAAGTGACTTATGAGAGTATGGAGCTGGTCGCTCAGAAAGTCGTGGCATGCTGATGAGCGTAATCTAGCCTAGGAATCAACATACAGCTAAAGATGCTGGTGTTGACCGCAATATCCTGAAACAGGATGGAAACGCGGGGGGGGGGGGAAAAAAAAATAAAAAAAATTAATGTTTTCACTTGCAAACGTATATTTCAACAGTTAGTGACTTCTCTGGAAACAATCTATGATCGTAATCAAATATTTTAAACTTGATCAATGAATGTCTTGGCATTCTAACCATACAGCTCATGATTATATTCATTCTTTTTTGTTTTGTTTTTAAAATTCATTTAAGAGATTTATGAAAAATCTCTGTTCAACGGTGTTGTTTTTAAAAGTAGAACTGACGTTACTGTCATTATCATCATCTGCTCTACCAACGGGTGTTAGCATTCTAGCATCTCCCTAGACCTCAGGCTCTGGTATTCTGGACACATTTTATTGATATTTCTCAATGCCACCTTCCCAGTCCATCATGCATAATTTTTTTGAATCTGCTCTTGCCTCTTCTAATGCTGCTCTTTCAACAATGTTTCTCAATACCTGTCTTCTCATTACATAACCAAAGAACACTACTTGTCTTCTACTTATAGCTGTATATAATATTCTTATTACATGACCAAAGAACACTGTTGTCTCCAACTTAAATAATGTTCTTCTCATGACATGACCAAAGAGCACTATGTGTCACCTACTTATAGTTGTATATAATATTCTACTTTCCAGTGTCTTTTCCATGCACTGGTTGTTACTCTGGCAAGGTATCTACAACATACGTCTCAGGAACCATATCTCTGTTACCTCCAACTCCTTCTCAATCTGTTCTTTCACATTCCATGATTGACTGCCACACAGCAGGACAGGTTCTATATAACATTTCAGTACTCTCTTTCTGGCATTTAATGATAGTGACTTACTGCATTAGATACTTCTCATTTTCTGAAATGCAGCCAAAGCTTCACCTATTCTACTCGTAATCTCTGTCAAGTATCTTCCATTTGATGTTAAGATTCTCCCCAAATATTTAGATTGGTTAAGTTATTTTTGGAAGTCTCCATAGCGAAGTGGTCTTGTGTTATGACGACTGTGGGTTTGATTCCAAGCTATGTCTTTTGGTTTACAAAATGCATTTTTCTCAGAGACTACTAGAGTCGTCGCTGGAGCTACAGAGTTCATCATGCCTTGTGCGGCGCTTTCGGCAACCCGCCCTGTGGAAAGAGACTGAGCCACATGGGATAAAACCCAGTGCAAGGGAGTTGATCCTCAAGACTTTTAAGACTGCTTTAAAAAAAAAAAAAAAGTAGTTGTCATTCTATTGTTATATCACATTTTGGTGTTATCTTTTTCTGTGATAGTCCTGATGTTATATCATTGATATTGGCATCTATGACGCAGGAGTAGTGAAAAACGCAGTCTTGCAGTCCTGGCTTAGAAATCCACTGCAGGTGATTGGGGAGCAGATTGCTTTGATTTGTACAATGGTATGAGCACCAGCTGCTTAAAAAGCAATGGCAAACTAAACAACAAGTTAGTTGCATATCCTTTACAGGACGTTTGCAGTCAACACCAGCATTTTTTTGCTGTTGTTGTCTTGGCAAGTTTACGTCCCAGTATTTTGCCATTGCTTTCTGAACGACCAACACCCATACCACGTCCGTAACCACTTCGCCACGGAGAATGGCAAACTACTGAACGTAAAATTGCTTAGAAAGTCACACAGTCAATAAATTTGGGGGTTGATTGTAATGTGCTATTTAAAGAAAAATAATAAAAGGACATGAACTAATTATATCTTTGACATTACTGTGATGTTACTGTAAACATAAAGTAAAGGAGACTTTACACGCCTTAAGGCATATGGGACATATGGTGCTTGACCCCTATTTTTAGAGACCAATCGGTTGATGTGGTTATTATCACATGCCGGCCGCCTTCACTTCTCAAGACATTTCCTGTAGCCACTTTAGGCCGGGTCGATCGGGAAGAGCACGTCAATTTCAAAATGCAACTTGAGGATTCAAACCTTGAACAACCCGGCTAGCAGGCAAGAGTCCTTCCAATATGCTACTAAAACTGCCTAATGTTACTATGCACAATGAAAATCCACAAGTTCTAAGTCTCCCTTGGTAGATTTCATCGGGTTCGCCATCATCCAGTGGCTTGACCTATGCTGAACATTCCACCCATAAGTCATTCAAAATGTCTCTCTAATAAGCCAAATACCCTCCCCCTATTGCTGCTCATGTATAAATTATCTACTACATCTTGAATCCATCTACACTGTGGTCATCCTCGTCTGCTCTTCCCTAGTACTACCTCCCTCCACAGTTACTTTCCCAGACAATATATTTTTTTTTCACGATCCCAAATTATTCAATTTTCCTCAGTTGTATCCGTTTTAAGAACCAATCCTCTTTTGTTTTTTATTTGCGTTCGCTCGCTTTGAACTCAAGAATGATCCATACATGTGCTACTATTTATAGTGTATTGGACTGACTGACTTTTGCATGTGAGTTAGCTTTCCCTATATTCCAGTTTCCATCACCATCAGGTGAACCCATGCCCTCTTCATACCCAAGTTAAGGACAAGAAGTCAACATTTTAATCCAACTGACCAGTGTAGGAGTTGAACCTGCTACCTCGGCATCAGCACATCAGATGTTTCATATCCATTCAGCCACACTGACCTCCACCAATCTTCTCCAATCTGAGTTCTTCTTGGACAGATTTGTTTGCTCTCTTTTTATCCAATCAATTTTGAACTCTTTTTCTTACCTAAAAATAACAACCTAACAACCTCCTTGATCATCATCATCTTCCACTTTTGCTGTCACACTTTTTGGGGAGGAACAGTAGATGTTTCAGCCCACAATGGGTAGCACTGGACAGTGACATTCCATTTCATCGTACAATGTCTTTGATGTCCTGAATCCATTTTCTTCTCAGGCATCCTCTTGTTCTCATATCGGATCTTTTTTGATGTGGCGCCAAAGCTGGTAGTTAATGGTGTTACATTCTAGCGAGATGACCGAACCATTTGATCATCTGTCTTTCAATACATGAGGCACAAGGTGTTGATCCCACTGATTGTCTAATAACATCATTTCTTATTCAGTCTCGGTGTGTAAACTCAAAATTTTACTCAACATAAAGAACTGTAGACATGAATTTACCTCAGATGAAGGACACTCCAGCAAATATTCCGTAAGTACATTTGGGTTTTTGAATATGACGTTCAAAGCAAACCAGGAGCGGACATTCTTGCTGGTTCTGAGGTGAATGTGTAGGGCATCTGACCAGTCTGCGGCTGGACCCCTGCATGATGGACATCACATATTGAATCAAATGTATGAAATAATACATGATATCAACATTTCACAGCCTCAAACAGAATTCTTCCTGCCATTTGTCATTGAAAGATGAAGTAATCAATGATGATCATCATTGTGTCGTGTAGAGCTATAAGATGGAATGATTATATAGTAAAATTATATTGAGGCCTTGAATTATGCAAGCAATTTGAAAACAATCATTTTCAAAGCTGTGGAGCACAATCGCATACTCATAGCAGAAAACTCCTTTGGGACACTTTTAAAAACTTGTGATTTAGCTTATACTTGACTGTGGTAAAATATTATATCTATACTTGCTTGTGCCCTGAGCTAAAAGCATGTGCACTTAAAGCTAAAAAAAATGTGAATTAACACACTCTGGTGCAGCTTATATAGAACATTGTTGTAAGTAGTTAATAACAGATATTCATACTTCAAAATGCTCATCAATTTATTATGTTATTTTGTATGTGTGTTTAACTCCTTCCATAAGGCTTGCAACAGTGAGTGAGTTGCTACTTTTCAGTTGCGCATACTAAGGGGATGGTACATCTATTGTTTGTAATGCTTACAGCTGTTAGTATTTAGTAAAGTGATCAGTTTTCAATGAAGGAGTGCTCATTTGCTGAAAGCACAAGAAATTTGGCAGTTTTTGAAATTTTGATCATTAGTTTCAGTGTTTTTCTTTTTATCAAAATGGTTTGGATGTTGGCATAAAGAAAAAAGGCAGATCAAAGTCTAATCTTATGTAGACCATTTTATAGGAATATTTTTATGGTATACAAAGTCACAAATCATTGCTAGAATATATACTGGTAATAGAATTATAGTTGTGGATATATATGGAACTTGAAACATGCCAATTTAACCATTTTTGTGGTGATCAGTACAAGCAATACTCACACCACAAGTATAACAATAAAGTAACTCAGACTGGTGAAATGAACATGATAAATGTAGTAACCAAACAAATACATCAGTTCAAATTAAATTATACAAAATAAACACAATATCCATGCTTTTCAGTGAGAATTGGAAGAAAAAAAAACCCCCATATTTTCATTCAATTTCCCATCCGTAGAACTGCGCTGGATTTTATTTGTTTTTCTGCTAGGTTTTATTTATTTTTTTTCCAAATTCTGACACACAGGTACCCACACTAAATAAACAACAATAAATCATGAACTAAAATGCACATAGAACTAAGCAAAATATATGACAAGTCTGTCAGCATGAATGACAATCATTATAGGTCAAAAAGGATCATTCTCAGTGAATATTTTGGCAGGTGTAGCTGATGAGTGGAGCATTCTCAAGTGTTCATACATTTAATCATTGTATATATTATACTCTATTTCTATTCTACATCCAATTTTCTATAATCTGATGTACAATTTAATGCATTTTCTCAATTAGTTCACGTAATATATCAGTTGTTCTGACCTCACTGCACACAATTTTCCTTCACATTTTAGTGCAGGTTTTGATAAGAAAATATCCCTTACAAAAGGAGTTAATATTTTTCTCAGAAATCTGCCTTACTGTTACCCTTACAGCCAATAATACCATTTGTTAAAATCTAAGTATATTTTTTCACCCTCTTGTTCTCACAGATATAAAGGTCAGGAGACAAATGTTTTATTGTGGACAAACATTCAAATGTGATTTGTTAAATGAAAAAAATGTTAAAAAAATACTTCAATGAAAAACACAAAATGGTCACTCACCTGAGAGACTTCTTTGTCTTAAATCCAACATTGAAGAGAAACTTGGATGCCAGTTCTGTACTGATCATAGAAATTTGTTCTATTTCTGGAGTCTGTGGAATTACAAACATTATTATAATCAGCTTCACCGCATATATACAAACAATAATACATAGTCACTAACTTGATGCAAAAACACACAATAGGGTTCAACAAAATAGTTCTTGAAACGCTGGCAAGAGACACACAAATGTGACAATAAGAGTTCAGTGGAGGATGGTGATGCATCAATGACCTTGGCTGCTGAAGAAGTCAGGGCGAGGGAATATGGCTCTACAGTAAAGATATCCCCATGGCAGATACTGCTGCTGAGGTGTGACGTGTTAGGCTTTCACATATCCTGGGTCATGGCACAATGAATGGAAAGGCCAGTTTCTTTTCTCAGCACCATTTCTTAACAAACAATTCTGAAAATAATTTGATGCCCATTTTGAAAAGCTGGGTTAACTCTAGAGCTGTCGTCTTCTTCTGCACTTTATCCCCAATTGTAACACAGGCCCTCAACTAGCTCATGCCAAGTCAGCCTAACCTTAGCTATCTATCTCTTGTAGCTACCTCCTGGTTACAAATTACAAGAACCCTGCCACCAATAGGAACTGAACTATGATCACTGTTTTGGTAAGCCAGTGTGTTAATCATTATGCTACCGTGGCGTCTGCATTATCATCATCCAGTGCCTTGCCGGCTGGCATAGGCGATCATGCCTCTCTACAAATTGTGATCTCAACAGCATGGATCAATTCATGTTGACTTCATTCCATGCCATAAGACACAAGAATTTTCTCAAGCTGTCTTCATCTATCTTTCTTTCACAAATCTTTCTAGTTGTCACATGTTCCAGTTTTTGTCTTCTCATGAAGTGGCCAAAAAATTATGACTGGTTCTTTCTGATGTTCATGATAAGTTTGTGAATAGCAGGCTACTGCATAATGTTCCTTAATAAGATTCTAGATCCTGTGTAACCTCCTCTATGTTCTTTCCCTCTGTGAAAAGCAGTCTATGTTGTGCTATCTATTACTGTGATGCCCACAGCAGACTAAACACTATTGTACGTATACCCACCTGAACAAGTTCTTCTTCTGGTTAGTCCTTTGAGGAGCAACTGAGGTCAGTGTGTCCAGCCTCAGCAAGTATGTAATATAAGGCTTACCTCCTCTAGACAGATTCCAACCAAGGTCAAAGGCTCTGTGTGCTAGTAATAGCTTTTCATTCCTAATAATTTTGTCTTCCTTACAACTTCTAACATCACTGGAATTTTTAAAGCGCATAACTTGCAAACAAGACTTTTTTTTCCCTAATCCAAAAAGGCTAGGTATCCGATGTTAATACCGCAGGAGCTTCTCCTGGAACATCAAGCAATCTTTGCCCACATTGTCAAATAACATTTTGAGCCAAAATAGGTCTTACCATTCATCTTAGAACTCACGGCTCCAAACTGTTAAATTGAATGTCATCATCATTCTTGAAGGACACACACCATATATTTATTAAAGGAAGCAGCAGCAGTGTAATGACTAGTATGCTTGCCAGCTGGCTCAGTGATATTGTTTCCGATATCCCCAAGGAGGCAGATTTTTTTTCACATTGACTTGGGTTCAGACATCGACCCAGCTTAACACAAGTACCCAGGACATTCCTGGGTAGTAAAGGCAGCCAGCGTGATACTAACCAAATTACCCAGCGACTGACCATTGGTCTATACACACCTAATGTGCCTCAAGGTGTGGGTGGCAAAAGTGTCCTTTATTTTAACTTTATATATAATAATTACATTACTGAACATAGTTAACTAAATATTTTTATAATGGTTTTGCATACACTACATTATTTTTATCAAGTGGACAATGTGACCAATGGCCTTCTAGAATCTAGATGATTATTTTTTCACAGTATGACACTAACACAATGTTTGCACTAGTTTATCTTTTCACATTAAGATATTTTCCAAAAAGCTGCAATAAAAACTGACAAATTCAATGCACAAGTCATATTTTGTTAATTTACCTTTACACTTTTTCCCCATCTGGTGGTTGAGTTGTGCCTCATTACTACTACCACTTCTTCTCTGTTTCCTTTTAACTCCATAGAAGCACAGACCAACTCATGCTAAGCCCTTTGTAAATTAGTTCATGACCGGTGGATTGTGCAGCTAGTTTTCTATGGTATAGGATAGCTAGTCTCACATCAACCCTTCTCATGACACGCATGGCTACACAGTTATTATTCTTTACTTCCCTTATGGACTTCACTACCATATGGGAGTGTTTATGTTAACTGCAGGGTTACAATATTTCCACCTTTCAGCCAGTACACACACCCAACCACATTTGTTTTTCTGGTCCACCTTAACAGGATTGTCTTATTTAACTTGAACCAATGAGACTGAATTCAGCGCTGATAAAACACTTTCCAGCAGGATTTCTGATTGTTGTGGTTTTATTGTTGTTGTATTCACCTTCTCTGAATTCTAGTGTTCTCTAGTACTTGCAACTACTGGGGAGTGCACTGGACTTATGTTTGTGTGGATTAGCTTTTTCTTATTACTAGTGTCCCGAACCATCAGGCAAACCCTCTTAGACTTTAGAGGTACTTGTAATTTATGTCCCCAAGTCAAGGATGAGAAGTCATCATTTTAGTCCAGTTGGCTGGAGCAGGGGTTGAGCCTGCTTACCTTCGGCATCAGCACACTGGAAGTTTTAGAGCGAGCGCATTTATCCACTTAGGCCAAGTTGACCTGCCGATTTCTGATTGTTTCATATCTAGTAATTAAACTTTGCCGGTCTCCGTGGCTAAGGGCTTGCGAACGTGGTTTGTGAGCCTGTATACCCGGGTTCGAAACACAGCGGTGCTGGTTTTTTCGAAAAGGGTATAGGTGCCGGTTGTTCAGAAAGCAATGGCAAACTACTGAACGTAAAATTTGCCCAGGAATCACAAACAGCGAAAATGCTGGGGTTGACTGCTACAGTCCTGTGAAAGACTTGCAACCAAATATTTAAAAAAAAATTAAACTTTAAAATAGCTACAGCAACTAGATTGTCTTACTTTACTTGCACCAAGCAAAACATAATTCAGCCCTTAAAAACACCTTTCAGCTAGATTTCTAATCTGACTGCTTACTATCTAATAATTAAACTTTAAAATAATTACAGCAATACATGCAAAATAGCAACACATAAACAAAGCAGAATTTATAATCAATGAAAATTATCAAACCCATCACTGCAATTTCATATCATTTCAATTTCAATGGTGACAGAATACAGCATGGGTCTGGAAGATTACCAACCACACAACAAACAATTCCATACATTTTCAACATCAGCCACAGTCATAATATACAACACAAGCAAAGCTCAAGTAAGCAATGAAATCTAGAGCTGAAATGTGTATGTACGTACCACTTTACTCTCCAGAATGCTCTGGTTGATGACAAATTGATTACAGACCACTAATTTCTTGATGAAAGTGAAATACTCGACTGAAAACTGGCTCTTCTCATGCATGAAGCGAATATTTCCACGTCTGACCACCTTTTCAATTGCTTGAGGCATTTTTACAATAGGGGTGCAATTAGCTGCAAAGACACATAGAACTGACATTAAGTACAGGAAGATGCATTTCTCACATATAAGTTAAACTTGTCTTTTATGGTCTGCTTTATTAGGTTTCGAGTATTATATTTCAGGCTTTTTTTTTTCTGCCAGCATCTTGGTTCTGTGTATTTCCTAGTAGTAGTTATCTTATACAGCCGGCTCCGTGGCCGAGGGGTTAGCAGCTTTCTCCGCTAACCCCGAATACTCCCGTCACGTGACGTGACGAGAATTAGCAGAAGAAAAAGTTATCTGGAGATCCTTGCTATCTTGTTTTATTTACTCTCACATAATTTAACACTATTGTCCCGTCATGGTGAAAGTTTAGTTGCCTCTATCTATATCTTAGCAGATCCACATGGTCTTTCAGAAGATCTCCCTTTGACAAAATTGTTCTGCTGTATCAAGAAACTTCGTGTATAGTTCAACACTAGGGATTGTTCCTGGCTTTCTGCTGGGTTCTATCTAATCCAACCCAGCCACAACTGCATAATTGCAGAGACCTAAACACAGGCGACATGACAATCAACACTTTATTCACTCAGACAATGACGATGGATGCTGAACATATACACCGACATGGCAAAGCAGAGTAACTATGACATCCCCATACAAATAAAATAAAGCACATTTACAGCATGGGATAAATAAATGCCGTCATCTTCATGTGTCATGCCGGTAAGCGTGGGCGGTCATGTTCTGCCATCTCACTCTATCACCAGAGTTGTGGATTACGCCGTTTCTCTGATTATCGATAAGACTGCAGTACATGATGTTCTTGGCATCTGTAAAGAAGGTAGTTTGCCATTGCTTTCCCTCCTAGCAGTGACCATACTGGTCGATGACTGTAGCCATTGTCTCCCAGAGCAGATCCCCGCAGAATGTCACAATCATCACAGCCTGCCAAAAAGATCCATAATCCTTTGCCAGTTTCCAAGCTTCATGCATTTCCATGCCCAAAATATCTTCAATACCCTGTGTCCATATTCGTGCTGGTAAACCCTTGCCTCTCCTTACATGTTTTTCATCACTGTTCTTTCCTAACCACTGTAATGTTTAATATGGTCAAAGTATTTCAGTTTCTGAGATGTGATGCTGTTTATTAACAACTTTAAATGTTCAGATCTTGTAGAATACAAGTCTTTTTGTTTTCTTATTGGTCCACAATATTCTAAGAATTTTTATGTCAGTTCAAAAGCTCTGGTTTTCTTCTTTCAGTGATTGCGAAGTGGTTCATAACTGACATTCGTAGGTTGCCACAGGAAATATGAAATATCTAAACACTATCCAGAAGTCCTAGCCCTCAGTTTACACACATCATTACTGGGGCAGTACTGGTGAGCTGAATGCAAAACTTTTAGCCATGAAACAATCAAGTCCATGGAGCATGAGACATGCTTACCAACACTGGATGTGTACAGGACTACCCTTATTCAAGACTTCATGACAGGTGACATTTATAAAGCCTACATTCATGCCTCTAACTATTTTATTCCATGAGGCTCTTGTCTATACCAACCACCACCTTACTGACTACTTACATAATTATCTACATTTGACAAAAATACATTGAAGAAATCTGACTTCTCAGTGACCACTTTGAAAGTAATCCAACCATAATGTTTCATAGTGGCTATTTTTCCATATGAGGAGTTCAAGAATCAACATCAAAACACTCAGGACATTTCCACATGTGTTCCTTCCTTTTCTTCAGTAGCCAACGAAAGATTCCCATGCTGATGGTACCAGAGGCTGTCTGATGAAATGTCCCCTTGCCTTGCATTTTCCCTTACGCACTGAATACCTACCAGATCTTTTGCCTATTTTCTGCTGAATCAGCCTCTCCAGCTGTGGATTCTCTGTCATCCTGCTGCACTGTCCACTCTGCCCCAGAGAGCCTTAAACACATCAGACTTGTCACAAAGTAGTTTGCTGCCTAAAAGAGCGACAGCAGCCTGTTCATTTCCCAGCACACCAGTATGCACTGGGCAGAACATCCATGATATGTTCTTAACCATCTTGTCAAACAATGGATGCAGAACACATCGGTTTCTATTTCACGTAGCAAGCTCTCCAAGTCCATTACAAACACATGTCAAGTTGTACTATTCTCCAGCCATCAGTCCTACCCTTACTTGAGCATCTGCTGAAATACCTGAGATTGAAAGAGTTAAGGTATGCTAAGGACACGGTGAAAATCCTATATTTCTGGTCATCAAACAGCACACTGAGGTTATGATGTTAATTTACCATATTTATCCGTAATAAAACTTTAACAAATTTAATTAGTTATTTTTAAACAAAGCTCCAACAAAAATATATGAAAAATATACCTAGTGTCAAATTTTTCACATCTTTGACAACTTCTTCTGTGACATCATCTATCCTCTCATAGAACAGTATGTAAGCATTCCACCATCGCTTCTGGCGGCGGAATGCAGAACTGAAAATAAAGATGGGAAAGGAAGCATACAAAAATTAATTTTTCTAAACTGATCTACACTGTGTTCTTATCATTGTAGAAATAAGAGTAATCAAATTATATTTTTGCAAAATGATACAAATAAACAAAGAAAGATGTTCGATCAATTATAACTATTAATCTTCAAAAGAGAAACATATGTTATGCATCAATATAATCTTTCCTGCAATTGAGATTTAATATAGTATTTAATGAAAGTGGCGAAGTGGTTACGAATGCAATTAGTAATCCTGCATAACACATTTGAAATACAGCTGAGGGCAAATTTGGAAGCAAACCGTCTTACGTTGGTTTCCATACAATGGTATAAGAACCAGTAGTTCAGAAAGCAATGGCAAACTACTAAACGTATACCTGCCCAGGAATGACAAACAGCCAAAATATACTGGGGTTGATTGCTACATCATGTAACGGATATGCTGTTTTAACCACAAAATCACATTTCCCAGGTTCATCTTTTCACCAACTAATCTTGTTCAACATCTAAGTACAACTGAGAGGTTTAATGCTCTTTCTCTTCTGATGATGGTATAGGGGGTTCATTCCACATGCCAGCCAGTAGGACTCAAATGTTGACTTCTCATTCAGAAAGCAATGGCAAACTACTGAACGTAAAATTGCTTAGTAAATCACACACAGCCAATAGGGGCTGGGGTTGACTGCAACAGAGAACATGTAATTTGTAAACATAAGCATTGTCCACCCAATAAACTACAAGTCAATCTTGTGGAGCCCTCTATAATTTAGAAGTTGTTTAATCTTGTCCATTTAACAAACAAGTCAACCTTGTCAAGCACTCTATAATTTAGAAGTTGTTTAATCTTATCCATTCACCAAACAAGTCAACCTTGTGGAGCCCTCTATAATTTAGAAATTGTTTGGTCTTGTCCATTTAACAAACAAGTCAACCTTGTGGAGCCCTCTATAATTTAGAAATTGTTTGGTCTTGTCCATTTAACAAACAAGTCAACCTTGTCAAGCACTCTATAATTTAGAAGTTGTTTAATCTTATCCATTCACCAAACAAGTCAACCTTGTGGAGCCCTCTATAATTTAGAAATTGTTTGGTCTTGTCCATTTAACAAACAAGTCAACCTTGTCAAGCACTCTATAAGTTGATTTACCAACAATGGTGACACAATGAAAGAAATTAAAAGACAAATATCTATTGCTCTTCAAAGACTAAAACAACTGAATAAATTGTGGAATAGGACAGATAGACCAACAAAAATTAGATTTTTAAGAGCATGCATCTTTCCCATTGCAACATACGAGACCTGGACACTTACTAAGCAATCTGAACAGTGCATAAATGCCTTTGAATATAAATATTATAGTCAGGTTCTAAAATATCTTGGATACAGAAAAGAACAAATGCATCCATACAACAAGATCTGAATATTATAGAAGGTTGGCTACTAAAGATAAAACAAAGAAAACTAAAATATTTTGGTCACTTGAAATGTCATGATAGTTTGGAGAGAACAATAATGGAGGGGTATATGCCTGGGAAAAGACGAAGAGGAACGCCAAAGAGAAGATGAGTGCACGATTTGGCAGATGATCACCATATGGGTGTATCGGACACGGGACATCTTGCTTATGACCGAGACATTTTCCGGAAGGTTGTTATGGGGGCGAGGTTCTGCAAAGGACATGCTACTGAATGAATGAATGACTGATAAAATATAATCCTCAAGTTTATTTGTCTTTATAACGAGTCTTCTTCAATATTAAGTTCTTGTTGGATACACATATTTACTTTTCAGTTCAATGATTGTTTGTACACTTCTGTAACACTTACATTCAAGGGCATATTAGTGCTTTTCTGATTTCTGAAATGTCCATGCTTCACACTCATTTGATACAAGAAATATGCATGCTTTTAGTACTCTGATTCTGTATATTACTTCTTGAACCTTAGTCTCTTGATTAGCAATTCAGTTTGTTCCCAGTTTGTTTCTGCTACTTATCATTTTGTCTGTCCATGATATTAACACAGCTGTTTAAAGGTGATTAGAACAAGAACTGCTATGGGAACGATAGCCTTTTGCAAGATAGAGAACATACTGATCAATAAAAAGATGTTAGTTGCAACGAGAAGAGTGTTGAAGTTCTGCATAGAACCTGTACTTTTGTATGGATGTAAAACATGGACAATGAGCAGACAAGCTGAAAAACATCTAATGGCTGAGGACATGTGGTTTCTGAGAAAAATACAAAGAATACCATGGACAGACTGAAAAACTGATGAGCAAGTCCTATAGAAACAGATGAAAACCGTAAACTAATTAGAGAAATTAGATGTAGACAGTCAACATTTTTTGGACATGTTATGAGAAGAAATAAACTGGATAACTTAAGGACAACGGGCAAGATTGAGGGGAAAAGAACAAGAGGAAGGCAGAGATGTAAACATCTGAACGGCTTGGTCACATGGCATGATTCAAACAAAACTACAGAGCTGATCTACGGCTCTGATGATCATGTGAGATGGCGAAACATGACTGCACATGCTTATCGGCATGGCATATGATGATGATGTTGAACAATGACGACAGACAAGGGTTCCTTACCGTTTTAGCATGTGATCATAGACCTCCCCCAGGTACTCGCCACCAAAACACTGATTTTTCATCTCCTCCTCATCATCCATCTTGCACTCTGTGACATCACCATCATCAAACTTGTACCATTTTGGTGTAGGCTCATTTGCACTTCTGAAACATCAGAACATCTCTGTGTCATCATTTACCACACATCATCCCCTCCCTCCCCTCCCCCAAATAGGCGTCTGAAACTTCAGAACATCTCAGTGTCATCTGTTACCACATATCAGTTATCTCAGTGTCATCAATTACCATATATCAGTTCTTCCCCCCAACATCTCATTCAGGCTTCTGAACCATCAGAACATCTCAGTGTCATCATTTACCACACATCAGTTTTTCCCATCTTTAAAGATAATTTCATACTACTATTTTAAATCAGTCTACCCAAGTTTTTCCTATTCTGAAAGGCAGCACCACATCTTAAATGTTTCTCAACTGATTCAGTGACAAAAGATCATATATCGCCAAATGTGGCCTCCCATTTGGATAGAAGGATGAAATACCGTCATACTAGGGTCCATCGTGTCATTTATTTTGTTTTGTGTATCTTCCACAATTTTAATGCTCAAGTGAACGGAAATTTACATTATAATACTTGTTCATTTGACTGTGTGCCATGTTTGATCCGAAACCTGTTTTGCGTTTGGCACTGAATCAGTTAACCACATGAAAAACTCTGACCACACACAATAAAACTGACCTGTGTAGAATGTAGGAATAATAGTGGCCTCCGCTTGCCTGCCCACTGTGGACTAAAACTCCTACGAGGCGATATTTTGTACTCTGTGTTGCATCAAACTCATCAATGATTTCCCCTGTAAGAGAAGCAAACATCATTATTTCCCCCCTGTAAGAGAAGCAGAAATCATTAGTCTTCTTCTGAAAGAGAAACATAAATAATCATAATTTTCCCCTTCAAGAGAAGCAGAAATCACTGAAGTTTTTCCCCAAAGAAGAAGCAGAAATTATGTTTTCCTTAAGAGAAAGCAGAATCATTAGTTTTACTTTGCAAGAGAAGCAGAAATAATTAACATTTAACCCTACAAGATATGCAGAATTAGTCTCTAAAAGAGACGCAGGAATATTTAAGCTTCTACAAGTGACACAGGAATAATTAACATTTTACTTTATAAATGACACAGGAATAATTAACATTTTACTCTATGAGTGATGCAGGAATAATTAACATTTTACTCTATGAGTGATGCAGGAATAATTAATATTTTATTCCAAGAGTGACGTAGGAATAATTAACATTTTACTCCACGAGTGATGCAGGAATAATTAACATTTTACTCCATGAGTGACGCAGGAATCATTAACATTTTACTCTACGAGTGACGCAGGAATAATTAATATTTTACTCCATGAGTGACACAGGAATAGTTAACATTTTACTCCATGAGTGACACAGGAATAATGAACATTGTATTCTACGAGTGACGTAAGAATAATTAACACTGTACTCTACAAGAGATACAGTTCCCTTCCAGACAATTTTCAGATATTTAAGAGGCGTGGTTGACACCAGAACCTAACAAGTTGAAAAAAAAAAATCACACAAACACTGCTTGGATAAACCCAGATCACTGTTTCGTCTGGCAGGTGCACTAACCAACATGCCAACACAGCTTCTCTCAAGTGTTAGGCCCTCATATATACTAGGTCACGCCATACAGAGGTATGGTCACTAACCCACTTTCCTTTTCTCCTTCCTCGCCAGGAAAAATCCTCTGGTGCTCATTTAATAAGGCTGGATAGAACCCAGTTTCAAACTAGTCAGAAACAATCCAATCTTGCCACAGTTCAGTTACAACCTGGTCCCCCATCATGCCAAGACAGCGTACCATGCACTGTCAAAGACTGCAATAGAAGTCGCGGAGGTATGCCCCAAGAGAGTACACCAACGGGAAGAGTGGTCAACCTCAAATAGAATAGAGGTGATGTAGGGACAGGGTAGGTAAGAGAATGGGGGACTATTAACTAGTTCTCTCATGAGACACGGAGACGGTGACCAGATAGTCAGCACTCTGGTCACGACAGAATCACGCCTACATAATAGCCACGATTGCAAATCACCAAGAGACAGCTAATGTAAGCGTGCCAAGCATCACGGCACGCTTACGTCAAGGACGTGTCAATGTCCCTCCCGCGTGGTGTGTAACCACGGGAAGCCAAACTAGTCAGACGGGGACTGACAATTGTAGAGAGCAGATCGTTAGATATTGATGGGAGTTTTTGTGTAACCAAATAGATAGAGATAGCGTTAGAGTTTAGGAAACTAGTGATAGGCAATTCTGTGGCTTTGTGTGTGGTTTGATAGCGACTGTTATGTACTTGTAAAGAGCCTACGGCAATAAAATGTACCATGTAATTCCTTTCACACGACTTGCAAGTTTCTTGTGTGGTGTGAAAGAAGTAATCCGATGATGCCTGTCACATGAGTTGTTGACATGCACTATGCTGCCATAAGCACATAATGACAAAGCCAGCTTAAAATTCCATTAGTTCTCAAAACAATATCAGCAACCATGGTTACTTACCTTCCAGTTTTGCCAGTCCCTGAACTGTGTATGGCTCCATGTTTAGCTCCTTTGGAAACTCAAAGTAGTCATTGAATTTGATTGCACATTCCCTGGAGAGTTGAACAAACATTAATACAATATGTAGGAATGAACGAACGAACGAATGAACGAACAAACTTTATTTTAAAAGGGTAACAAATTGGGCACGCAGGCCCGTCTTACATTCGGCCCTTTTGATCACTCATCTTTCATTCATCAAATGTGCATGTTACATTTACATAGGGAAAAAAACATTGTCAAATTGGATTTTGTAAGCATAAACAATGCATATTATGCATGGTACATTCACATGGGGAAAAAAAAAACATTGTCATATGAAAGTTGTAAACATAAACAGTGCATATTGCAATGTTGTGAGACACATCTCCCATCCACCCTCACACCCCGCAGCCACCCACACATCCCTCAGCCACCCACCACACCCCCCACCCACACATACCTCCACGCACTCACACAGACTCAGGCAAACATACATGTCGCCACCCACCCACCGATCCCCCACCCACCCCATAACCGACACGCATACACACACCCACATATTCTCCAGCACCCACCCGCAACCACCCAGCAAACACACATCACAAAACCACACACACATACCCCCGTCAACCCACACATCCCGCACCTATCCATACATACATCCTGCACCCTCACAATTTTCCCCACTCACCCACACGCACATCAGCCAACCTACACCCACTCACCCACCCATATCCTCCACCTATACACACATCCCCACACACAAACACATCTCCCCACCTGCCCACACATATCCCCCACCCATAAACACCCAAAAACACACACCTCCCACCCACACACACCCCACCACCCATATATACCCACCCATACACACCCGTCGCCCACACACACCCCACCACCCATATATACCCCACCCAAACACACCCGTCGCTCACACACATCCCCCAACCATACACTCATCTCTCACACACATCCACCCACTCACGTACTCATCCATCAACATAAGGAAACATAACAAGATACAAAGACATTCTACTTCTTGAACAATTCCAGCACATTATCTTTTACAATTTTCTTATTTTCTAAACCCACAATACAGGGACATCAGAAATTTATGGAAGACATTCTAAATGGAATTCACCTGCAGCCATGACATATACTCTAAATCAGTCCTATGGCTGTATCTGCCAAAGCAGAGTAAAGTGTTAACATTTTGCATGGACTAGGCAAAAGCATTAAGAGGAATGAAAGCCTTCTGTTCTGCAGCTTTTCATTTCTTGAGAAATCATCAGTGCCCATTTAACAAGACCAGGGTGACTGTATAGCCATATTCAGATCTCATCAAGTTATCCATCTTCACAACAATGGCTGGCTGCAAGGCATCTCCAGCATTTTCCGTCTCTCCTCAAGATGGTATAGTCTAACATCAGTCTTTCTGACTTCAGAGGTAACAAGAGTTCAAATGTATGGTCTTCCAGAGAATTTATAATCTAACTAAACAACCAAACATGGAAGACTGTTGTGATATGGAATAAGTCAAGAGAATGAAAAGTGTCTGTCTGTTGCATGTCTTGGCATGAAATGACTTTAAGATTCAAGAGTAACAAATAAGTGAAATACAAGTGTATTCAATGAAACACAATACATACCGTTCCCAGTCATAATCAAACCGCTTGAGCTGTATAGCAAGAATCTTTGGCAGTTTCCTTATCACAAGTCGCTTTACTGTATCAACCTAAAACCAAGCAAATGATGACAAGATAATGGAATGTTGGCAGTTTCCTTATCACAAGTCGCTTTACTGTATCAACCTAAAACCAAGCAAATGATGACAAGATAATGGAATGTTGGCAGTTTCCTTATCACAAGTCGCTTTACTGTATCAACCTAAAATCAAGCAAATGATGACAAGATAATGGAATGTTGGCAGTTTCCTTATCACAAGTCGCTTTACTGTATCAACCTAAATCCAAGCAAATGATGACATGATAATGGAATGTTGGCAATTTGTTTATCACAAATGACTTTACTGCATCAACCTAATACAGACAAACATTGATATAGTGATGGGATAGTGAGTTTCCTTCTCTGGAGCGAAATGGTGAAATTAACCTGCCTCGCACTCCTAAGGTCATTGGTTTAGTTAGTCGACAGATCATCCTCATTGCACATCGAACCATTCAGTCCATAAGTGCTCAGATCCCCTCCTCAGCAAATCCCGCAGCGTGTAGCAGCTAACGACACCAATTCTGTGTTGGTTTATCAATCTATATATATTTTTATCTCTCTCTCTATATATTTTTATCTATATATATATATATATATATATATTTTTTCATCCTCTATCATTTCGTTCACGGGTGCAATTTTTATTCAGGCTTCTGGATCATTTCTTGAGCTATGGAGTTGAGCTCTGTATGGAGATTTTGGCAGGTTACACTTGCGGAAAGAGGTCAAGTTATATGGAATAAAACCTTGTGCACGGAAGTCGATCTTATTGCCTTTAAAGCCTCCTATCATAAATGATTTACTGTATCAAGCTAACACATGCAGACATTGACATATGACAGAATGGTGGCAGCATGGTCATCACAAATCATGTTAGTGTATGAAACTACAACATACACATGTTAATATAGTAATAGGTTGGCGGCAGTTTCCTTATGACAAATAACGTCATCATCTGATCAAATATATGAAGACTGACAGGCATGGTTGGAGACTTGCAGTTCATGACACTGAAACAAATCTTTGGAGCACTTAAGACATTGACAACAAATGAAAAACAACAAGTCTAAAGACCATGTGGTGCCAGATGTCTTCATAATTAGCAGTTCCTTTGTAGAACATTGCTCTCATCACGACCTCCCAAAAAGTGTCTCAATCTCTGGCCATTCCTACATCCTCAAACGCCCTCATGTCCAAGGTGTCTGCAATCTCTTGTGTCCTTCTTTGTGCTGGTTGACCCTCTGTCTCTTCTTCAGGAATCATACCTTCCATCACTAATGTTTTAGTAGTTTTCAAAATCTGCTCAAATGCTAAAATTCCTGTTAATCTGTGACATCTGGTGCTTGCACCCAGTGACACAGGAATTGATTGGTGTGCTCATCTACTAAACAGTTTTCTGCAGTTCCTCAATAATGGCAGGCTCTGTTTTGACCCAGCCTACTAACACGGGTACCAAAAGAGAAAGTAACAGAGAATACCAAGAACATGAAGACGCCTATGAAAATAATGTACAGATCAAGCATCATAGACAGCTTTGTAAGACTTTCAATTAGGTACCTTTTTATTACACTTCTCACAGTAGTAGGCATTCTCCCCTTCTAGCAAGTCTCCCTTGACATACTGTTCCAAGGATTCAAACAGGTTGGCATGGTTACGAATATCAACATTCAAGGTGGTGAAGGCTTCCTCTCTCTGGTACCTGTTGAAAATATCAGTCTTCTAAAATTCCCTTTCACTGGGAAAATACATTAACAAATTAAACCATTAACTGTATACATTTATTTATATGGTCTGTTAACCCTTGTTTACCTCTCATAGTCCTTCCTCCTCTACCTAAGTGTTGTAGAGTTACAGCCTTGTTTCATTCTGGCATGATTACACACACACAAACCTAACTAGTATGTTGAACACCTTTCATTAGCCCTATGCTACATAACCATTTACAAATAAAAGGCTTCATTTCTCCTACAATACAGATTATTAATGCATATTATCAACAAACATTGTAACTACCATGAGCATCACACTCTTGTCTTGCTTTCGTTACTGTGTTTCCCTATCTCTCCTCTTCTTCTTCTTCTCATTCACTGCTAGTCATGTCTATACAAGAAGCCCAGTCTTTTTGATGTATACTGCTACAATTGAGAGCTTGCTGACACTCAAAATAGTTTTGTGTGGATGTTTTGTCTTTGTGGGCCAATGTTGTTGATTCTGCAACGTTTGCACCATAAAACAGCCTTAAAGGATATCTGTTTGTGTGTTCTGTGCACATTTCAGTCTGTTATAAGTGACTATTCAGTGGCTGTTTTGAGTGGCTGCTCAGTCTGTTGGATCATGTTTTCTAGATCAAGAAAGAAATGGCTGTCTCACTAGCCAGACCAGAGTCTGTTTTTAGTGAAGAGGTAAAGAAAGGTCTTGGTCAGTATAGTTTCTGATATCGACATCTTCCACAGTGCTTATGCTGTCTAGTGAGATATTAACAATTTTCATATATCCTAATATATTGGCATACCTAAACATATTCTGTGCTTTGTTTTTCATAAATTTCCGCTTTCAGTCAATGTTACAGTGCTTAAGCTGATGAATGAGTTGAGCACTGAAGAACATTATTGTTGTTGTTCGTCTTCCACTTATGCCATTAGGTGCCGTGGTGAGGGGTTCTTGAAGATCCAGTGCCTGTAACTAGCGCCATAATTCTTAATTCCTAAAAGATTAATGTGCATAATTTTTCTAGCATCAAGTAAATTCCTTACCGGTTTGCCAGATCTGTCATAGGTTCCTTACCTACATAACCCTTGAAGAATATTAAATACAATAATTCCCATTTATAGTATGACAATACACAGAATTAGACATGAGAAATTATACAGTATTTGGGTATATTATGAGGTGAATTTAACACTTGGTGACAACTGGCAAAATTATGGGAAATGAGCAACTGGAAGGCAAAGATATAAATACCCGGATGGTCTGGCCACATCTACACTGGGACAAAAACACAGACCTGATCTAGCCTCTGATGATCATGTGAGATGGCTGAGTCAATGCTCATCCACGTTTAGCACGGCACACAATTATTTCTCTCTCAATCCCCCGCTCCCTCGCCCAACCACACACTGTGATCACACAGCTGCGGGCAATTTGGCAGCAGACCGCATTTTGTTGGTTTTTATAAAATGGTATGAATACCGGTCATTCAGAAAGCGATGGCAAACTACTGAACGTAAACTTGCCAAGAAATCATAAACAGCCAAAAAAAATGCTGGGGTTGACTGTGACGTCCTGTAAAGGATAGGAAACTAACTTTTTAACAGACAATGAAGTCAGACAATTGTTCTATTGTAGACTCACCTGTGGGGACAGTCTTTGCAGATCTTCTGGTCAGCAAAAGACCCTCCCATGACTTGTGAGAGAATACTGGGTTGACTCAGGGCTTTCAGAGCTTCATCCAGGCTGTCCACGAGGCTATTGAAAAACTCCAGGGCATCATGCTGCTCCCTCAAGTTGACAGGTTCACCCCATAACCTGACAGATAATCATTTAAAAAAAGTCTGTATACACACTATAAATAGACCCGTTATACTGTATGCACACCATACAACATCCCCCGTATACTGTATGCACCTTTTTTTTTTACAAGACTATGTTCTTTCTTTCCTCTACATATCAGAGCTAAAGTGCAGTGACAAATCATGTGGTGGCAGTGAGAACATGTACTAAGCCAGCATTAAACAAGACAGTATGTAAAATGTACAAGACTGCAAGGTATTTCTTTCATCTACCTATCAGAGCTAAAGTGCAGTGACAAATAAGGTGGTGTCAGTGAGAACAAGTAGTAAGCCAGCATTGAAAGACAGTATGAAGAGTTCATCCCAATAATGCAATCCCTAAAATCCAACCGTTTACTTATTTCACATGCTGACCATCTCCTCATCACCTATCTGCCTTTAATCTTTTAATGGAGCATAGATTCTCAATCAATTCACACCAAGTCCATCTCCTGCAGTTCCCTCCTATCCTCTCCTTATTATTCATCTCTATTTCTATTTCTCTTTTCCATGTATTTTTTCTATTTCTTTTGCCCTGTGAGATATGAGATCAAGGGAAAGGACTTTCTAGTTTAACTATTAACAGATTTTTTTCAATGGGTGTTTTATCCATTTTTCCCACCTGTTGATTCATTGGAATTTGTTTAGTTTTCTCTATAAGTTCCACATTAATGATAATGTCATATATTTTAGTTCTATTCTGTAGAGACTTCAGTTAATGACTGTATAGTTTATTAGTAATAGCTTTAGCCACTATTCATGTTTCTGAACGATACTGAGTACTGATTAAGCGTTTCTATGTTTTGTGCTAAGAATAATTTCTTTAGATTTTCACAAATTTTCTAGTGCTATGAAGTCTTCTTTCCTTTTGTATTCTTATTTTAAAATCTTAATGTATTTCCCATCTCTGTTTGCATTACTACCTAACTAAATTTGTGACTCTTATCTTGTTTCACCTAGGGAGATTTGGTGTTATTTACTTGGTTTATTCTCCTTCTTATTATTTCTCCTAGAATGTTTAGACCTAATTGCTAGTGAGCTCCCATCAAGTGTGTTTAGTTTATAAGGCATCTGATTTCATGCGAGGGAATTGTACCTTCTGGGCCATGACCATAATGTTTATTTACAGTATTTAAGAATACTGTTTAATACAAATGTTGATTATAAAACTCACACACACATGAAAATAAGGAAATATTATTTTCATTTTTTGTAAATATAAAAAAACAATAACAAGAGTATATCACCAGATAATATGAACCAGAAAAGCAGAACACATCACATCTCTATATAGTTTTTTTTAATTAGTTATTGTCATTATGTCTTTTCACCTTTTTTAAAAAAAAATAAATTCTGATCAAAAGCTTTCTATCTGCAACAACCCATTCAGTCTTTTCAACTTTTTTGTTAGTGCTTAAGGCTTTCTATCTGCAACAGCCATTCCGTCATCTCTGATGGTGCTCTTGTAAAGCTGACCCTTTCCACTCTTGATGTATTCAGAAAGTGTGGAGCACAATATGTGGTATCATACCTAGTCAAAAGATACCAATAACTGATTCAGTGCTGATGGATAATATATCACCAAATGTGACCTTCCAATTGGCCTATGTCACCAAGCTAGGGTCATCATGTTGTATGTTTTGTTTTGAGGCATCTTACACAATTTCAATGCTCAGTGTATGAACATTTACATTCTAATACTTGTTCATGTAATTATGTATTATGTTTGGTCCAAACATATCTTTTGTTTGGCACTGAATCAGTTAAATGAACAAGACTCGTGCTATATATCCAAATAAGCAGTCAAGCTGAGAAATATCTAAATGGCACTGGAAATGTGGTTTCTGAGATTAATGCAAAGAATATCATGGACAGACATAAATATGGATGAAAATGTTCTTCACGATACAAATGAAAACCATAGAATGATTAGAGAAATTAGACACAGACAGCTAAGATGTTTTTCTGCACATTATGAGGAGAAATAAACTTCGAAAATTATGAGAAGAGAGCAAGTGGAAGGTTAAGAGATAAATACTTGAATGGCTTGGCCACGTGGCATAACCAGGACAAAAACAACAGACTGACCCAAGACTGATGATTATATACAATGATGAACCATAATCATCCATGCTTATCTTGATGGTGATGATGCATCTCAATCATAACCTACAAGGCCTGAAAAGGATATTGTCTATTTAAAAAACAAAATTACTTGAAATGTTTCCAGAATCCTTTAGGTATGAAATACTGTAGCTTGCTGGCAGCCAGGTGGCCAAATATCACTTGAATCTGTCTCAACACTCCCAAGTTGTACGCTTTTCTGCCATCTTCCTTCGACTGGACCTGATCCTCATTTCCTTCCTCATCCTTCCCCTGGCCTGCCAGAGGGTATGAGATCTCAAAAGCCTAGGATAGAAAAAAAAAAAAAGAAACATATTTGCAAACAAATTCATTTGCCAAAAATATTACATCCAAATGCTTGGCTTAATTCAACAATTCTATTGTGTGGCAAGAAAGGGAACAAATCACCCCACCTCATTGTGCTATGACCTACTGTAAATGAAAGACTAACAAGTGTCGCTTTTACTGTAATAACTAACTAAATTTTAGGATTATCTTTACCTTCAAGCTTTTTAAATGAAACTTTCTATCAGCACTGATCCTACTGACTAAAGAGATCAAACCTGTAACGGTAGTATTGATCCTACTGACTAAAGAGATTAAACCTGTACTGGTATTATTGATCTTACCAGCTAAATCGATCAAACCTGTACTGGTATTTTTATATTTCTGCTGAAGTCATCAAAATCATATTAGCTTAATTCTGGACAATGATGACTGAAACAAAAATTTAAAAATCTAAGAAATGACAAACTAGAACTCACCACATTCTCCTTATCATTATTTCCGACAGACACGGTGCTCTCCTTCTCTAAATTCAGCATCTCCTCCTCAATATTGTCTGCTGCTCCTTCAACTGACAGGATCCCATTGCGGATGGGCTCAATCATAAACAACTGTGAGACATAAAAGAACTTGATGAAACACTTGTAAAAGAAACGCAAAATTCAGAAAACATCATGGTATATCAGATTTTCTATTACGGTATTTAGAACTAAACATACTTGAGTCAACTTTTGTTCTTTCTTTTTTACTGTCTTCCTCTATTGCTCTGTCCATAAATCTTTCCAGGTGTCACAATATATCCCAATTTTTCTCGTCCTCATATGAGAGGCCAAACATTAGCATGTTACCAGGGTACATAAGAAAAGCAAAGTATAGTAACATTGTAACCTGCCATGTATGTCATAAGAGATGGCTAAGGAGGGTTGGCTAACTCACCCCGTAGAAAACTAGCTGCAAAATCCAACCAATTATGAATAAATCTACAAAGGGCTTCAGGGATTAAGCTCCAGTGGAAGATAAAAGACAGAAGATTAATGTAACCAAAATGACGGCTGTCTTTTCTGATGTTTGTGATATTTTGTCTTTTCAGTCTCTTTCAAAACACTTTGATTACCCATTTGGCTGACCAAGGAATTGTCAGCAATCTTCTGTAACAACACATCTCTGAGGCCTAAAGTGATTTTATTTTGCTTCTTTACTAATTGTTCAAGATTAAGTCATATGTTACAATTGGTTATACGTAACATGCAAGAATTATTTGTCTAATCTTCAGATAAATAACAGACTTATAGCATAAGATGATGTTTATTTTATAAAATGCAGTTTCCATTTGTTCTATTCTGTTCATTATCTCTATAATGTAGCTTACATCTGATGCTATCCATCTGCCTATGTACTTTAATTTCAGTACTGCCCCAATAATATCATGGATATTAATTGTAAATTTAGACATGATCCGTTTCTTTGATATTCTCATTACTTCTGTCTTTCTTTTGTTCAAGCTGTAGCCCCCTTCTTTTTTAACAACCACTGTATCTATCCCTTTCTGTAGTTCTTTCCGACCTTTTATCATCAAGATGGTGTCATCAGCATAATTTAAATTGTTTAAATTATGACCGCCGGCTCCATGGCGAAGGAGTTACGGACACAGTTCGTGATCCTGTATACCGCGTACAAAACATAGATGCACGCGATTTGGCAGCATTTGAGCTGCGCTGGTTTTAGCAAAATGGTATGGGTACCAGTCGTTCTGAAATCAATGGCAAACTACTGAACGTAAACTTGCCAAAACATCAGCAACAGCAAACAATGCTGGTGTTGACTGCAAACGTCCTGTAAAGGATATGCAACTAACTTTTAAAAAAATATATTATGACCACCAACTGTGATTCTGGGCAAATTTTCAACAAATGTCGTTATATACAAGTGTTATTTTCAAATGACCAATACTTTCAAACGTCTGGAAAAACTATATGCTTGGTTTTGCACCGATCCTTTACCACAGATGCTTTTCTGTGAAGAAGAAGGGGGCAAAGACGGCAGGATACAGTGGTCTAGTAAATATTAAAGGGCTACAAACCCGACATCAGAAACTGCTATGAGACTACCCTTACTATTCAACAGACACTCTGAAGACATGCTACAAACAACGCAGTCTGGCAGATTTACGAGGCTTGCCCTGGCTTAAGCTGTAAGTATTGCAGTTATACTATAAATGTAAATAAAGTCAGGTAAAGTAAAGGACCCTTTTACACATCTCAAGATGTATTGAGTAAATGGTAAAGTAAGTAAATGAGCTTTTTACATGCTTTAAAGCAATGGGGCATATGGTGCTAGCCAAATATTTTGAACAGACCAATCAGCACTGGACACGTGATGTGATCAGTATCATGCTGGCCATCTTTAACTCCCAGGACGTTTTCTGATGCCCATTTCAGGCTGGCTCAACCTGGGAGTCCTAGTCAATCTGTTAAAAATCTGCCTGGATGAAGGTTTGAACATATGATCACCGGGTCATCAAACACGCATGCTAGCCACTGCTCTACTGCTGCTCCCAACTCCTGACTATTCCACAAACGGTGTGAAGATGTGTCACAAACAGCGCAGTCTGGCTGAGATAGAAGAGACAAAGCAAAACAGGTAGCAAACAATGCTACACTGAAGCTAGATGCACTGGCTGAAAGACTAAATATTGTAGTTTTACTGTACATGTACTCAACACAGTCAGCAGACCAAGACAAAAGGTATTGAATAAACTGTTGTAAGTGATCCACGCCGGCTCTGTGGTGAATGGATTACAGACACAATTCGTAATCCTGCTTTCAAAATAGAGCTACGGGTGATTTGGCAGTAGATTGCCTAGTGTTTGGTTTTCATACAATGGTATGAGTGACATTTGTTCATGAAGCTTTGGCAAACTACTGAATGTAAACATGCAAAGAAATCACACAGCCCAAAAATGCTGGGGTTGACCACGACATCCTGTAAAGGATAGCAACTAACTAGCGACCCACTGACCTGCTGCAGCACTGAGTTCATGTAACAGGTAGCACCTGCGTTCTTCAGCCCCACAAAGCCTTTAGGAGGTCTTGGACCAACCAGTGGTACATACTCCCAGTCCATCAACGGCTGATTATCTAAACAAGGTGGAAATCACAATTCATAGAAAGATTTCATTTGTGAAGAAGGTCATGAACAAAAGGCAATTCTCAAATAAAAAGGCAAGCATGTCAGCAAAGGGTTCTAATGTCTGTGTGTTATTGCGGTTTTTATGAGAAGCAAAGAACAGTGACACAGTAACCTACCATGCATGTCATAAGAGTGACTAAGAAGGGTTGGCGTGAGACAGGCTACTCTCTCCCATAATCATCCAGTGCTTGCCAGCTGGCATGGGTGATCATGTCTCTCCACAAATTGCAATCTCCGACGGCATGGATCAACCCGTGTATTGACTCCCTTCCGTGCCGTGACACAAGACTGCCAAGAATCTTCTCCCGCCGTCTTCCACTCTCTCTCTTTCCGCAAATCTTTCTGGTTGTCACAACATGTTCTAGTTTTTGTCTTCTCATAACATGGCCAAATAATGATAACTGCCTCTTTCAAAGCATGCCAAAACATGCCCTTTGGCGCTCCAAACTTCCTCATAAAAAAATCCATGAGCATTTAGCAATTAACTGTGACAGCTCAGTGTTGACAGCTGCTCTGGGTGTGCTGTTCTTTTTTGGCTGCTCCAAACTTCAATAAGAATGTTTATATTTTACACTATTTCATCCCAAGTCTCCAAGGGTGTTACAAATGTTAACTGGATCCATTTATTGACCTTCTAATGCGATTGCAGTGCCAGTCAGTCAACCTAGAATAATTTTTAACATCATTATACTCCTAACATTCAGTAAAAATAGGTTCTTCTACAGCAAAATCTGTTATTTTGAGTTAAAGTATTGTTTTTTATTGCACAGAATGCTTAGTTTATTTATTCATGTTCGAGCTTTTGCAATTTATATGCATGTCTTTCTTTCAAGATGTCATTCCAAGCTATACTGTCAACACTGTTTTGCTTTTTTTTTTCAATGCCGTTGTGATGTAATTTGTACTTAGATCTATATGTGCTGTGTTGTTATTCACTATACCATCCTGTGCCTATGTCTACGACTTCAATTGCTTCCAGTTCCAACGGCCAGTTGTGTGGGCACACACCCACTCCATCCTTTACAATTTCCTTCATGCTAATGCTCAAATGAAACCTGGTTCCATTAGTAGAAGCAGCATTTGATCATTAACAATCATTTATAGACAGTATAATGTCTCCTATTGTTCTCTAGGTGCCCTAAAGACACCTACAGAGAATCAGCTTGAGGGAATGCAATGGTAGGATGAAGTAGGTGCATGTGTAACCAACGGAAAGCTGGAACAGTTAAGTATCCATACTCCTGGACACCATCTTAAGGAAGATGGGGCACACATGAGAATGCCCCAAGTGCTCTCACATTGGTATTGGATAACAAATTACAGCAAATTAATTTTTTTAACTGTCCTAGATATTGACCACAAGAAAGTAATTACTGCCTGGGATCAGAACACTTACAAACATCAGAGCTATGTCTCACCTGTATAATACATTTCAATGATCATATTGGCTAGGTATTGTAAATTCTGTACACACTCCATGCAGAGAGCCACTAGCACGTCATAGGCTGCCACCACCGTGTGAGGTGTGGAGCATACAGGCACGGCATGCTCCGTGGGGAACTCTGCTTCATTTTTCCTGCACTGTGTCACCAGTTTGGAGGCTGGAAAGATGAAGTCCTCAACTAGTGTCTGCGGAAAACAAAACAGAACAATTTCAGTTGTGCCAATTGAACAAGGCAAAAATATGAACCATTAGGTAGTGACTAATGTTTAAGGTTTTATTTGAGGATTGACTAATATAAATTTTGGCTGAGGCTCCACTAATGAAAGGTTTCATCATGACCTAACTCATATAACGATTTTATTGAGGCGCAGTTGTAAGATTTTGATTAATGATTGACAAATGTTAGGTATTTATTGAGACTGACTAATTACAACTACAGATAAGGCTGAAAAATATAAGGGTTTGACTGAGGCCTTACAAAAGGTTTTAATTTGGGTAATTTATAGTATTCACTCAGATCTGACTAATGTAAGCTTTTGATTAAAGCTTGACTAATGTAAGGTTTAGATGAGAATTTACTAATTAAAGGTTTAGAAGATTGAGTAATTAAAAGATCAGATGAAGCTTGGCTATACATGTTTAATTAAGGTGTGAGTAATTAATTGAAGATTGAGATAATATCTGCCTATATAAATATTTTAATGAGGTTCATTGTGGTATGGTTTTGACAAGTGCTAGCTAAGAAGGGCGAATCATGACACCCACGCTTAACCGCATGGCAAATGATGGATGGGTGGAGCTAATGTCAGATTGTGATGAATGGAAAAGAAAATATAATTTACACAGTAATAGAGAGAGTGTGAGAGAGAGGGAGGGAAAGAGAGAGGGGGAAAGGGAAAGAGAGAAGACAGAAGAGAGAGAGAGAGAGAGAGAGAGAGAGAGAGAGAGAGAGAGAGAGAGAGAGAGAGAGAGAGAGAGAGAGAGAGAGAGAGAGAGAGAGAGAGAGGAGGACAGAGAGGACAGAGAGGACAGAGAGGCAGTGAAACATTCTCTAACACAGTTGGCTCCATGGCATAAACAGTATGGTGAACTGGTAAGGACTAATCCCCATATTTGCAACATCAGCAGAAACTGCTGCAGCCCTCTGCAGCACTGGGTACTCTGCGGTCCAATGGTGACATAGTACTGTCTGCTTCAGGATTAACTCTGCCACTTAAATGTGATAGAGAGACTTATGATGATGATGATGATGATGATGATGATGATGATGATGATAATGATGATGATGATGAATCCGAGACAGATCATCAGCTTATCAGACAGATAGCTGTGAACATTGAAGAAGACAATACAAACAATTCTGCCAGGTTTTGTTTGTAAAGGATCAATTCCATTGCACAAAGAGATCTCCATAAGTGCTCTTTCTCCCCTAGATCACATGAAAAGAATTTTAGGACAGTGCTTGAACTCTGTAGCACCATCAAGGATCCAAATGTGTGTACAGCAGAATCACACATGCTATACAATGTTTGTGTGCGGGCACCTCTTCTCATTTGAAAATTGTACCGGGGCAACAGCCTACTCAGCCTGTTCTTTATCATTTCTAACTGCCGAGAGATTTAAAAAACTTGTGCAGTGTGCACACAGGTCCATCATATTTACCACCCTCATATGAGAAGGCTAGACATCTGATCCAGGACCCAAGGATTAGGCGGAGAGGAGAGAAAGATGCCATTCTTTCTGTTGCCTTTTAGGGTAAAAATAGGCTTCTTTTATTTTAGGCCTGTTCTAACTGACAAATGTCCAGATTGAAAAGGAAAACTGAAAGTAAAGCGAAACTGAAAATAAAGCGAAACTGAAAGTAAAACAATAATGAAAGTAAGCTTACCCTGATCAGTTCAGCACCACCACTCTTGCAGCCTATCTGGTGCTTTCTTTCTGATGTCTGGAATGATAACAACTCTTTGGTGATGAACAGTCTCCCCTCCAGCAAAGAGTCTTCGACTTGGATCTCCCCATACTTTTGACACTGATTCTGTAGACACAAGATGGATGTTACATGGTTATAATATAACCAAGAGAAACGAGCAGGCGGACAGATTGGCTGGGTCTGCTCCCCTCGGTGGAGTATTTGTGCATGATAAAGCCGATGTGGTCGTGGCTCTTTGTGTAAAGTGCAGAAGAACAGATAGATCATTATAGCTTGGAGAGAATGATGCTACAGGGAGTGACCAGAGGATCTGGCAGAGAGACAAAACTCTGAGGAAAGGACAGGCGGACATATAATCAGGCTGCAGCTGGTACCATTAGCATTTGGACTCTTTTCTGGCTTGTGGAAGATGAGGACGGAACATGAATGAGAATGTCCTGAGAGCTGTGATGTCAGTTCTCGACTCAACTCGTAATGAATACAAAATACCTGCACAGCTTGGTCACTCTAAGGCATGAAACACCAAAGAGAGGAAAAGAGGAAAAAAGGAAAGGGTAGAGCAGGGACAACATTTATAAAACTGGAAGCACACATCTATCACTGCAGAAGTACATATCACTAAAGAGGTGGCACAAGTCAGACAACTATGCAATGGAATGATTAGGATGCTTCACGACCAGCCCAATGACTTAACCCTTTACAAGGCATAGCGTCCGTTACCGGCCGGTCTCTAAATACGAGCGTAACGGCCGATACTATTATGCATTGTAAAAACGCGATCTCTCGGCTTTCCGACACTTCCGTCGGCTACTTTCACTTTCGCCCATAGCTTGACAACGTGGCCGCCATTTGTAAACGCGCTACAATGACTTTGAACAGACTTTTACGGACTTGTTTTGATAGTTTTACGCTGTTTTTCAAAATGGATTTCGGCGATTCTTCAAGTGATAGCCGAGATTTCGCTCTGTTCAATTTAAATGACATTAAAGGGCACGAAGTTGATTATTAATCGGAGGTAGATATCAGTGCAAAGCGTTACTTTGCATTAGCAGTCGTGAGTCGGACTTTAAAGAAATGATTATGATTCTGAAAATGTGTTTGTAAATTGCCGTATAGATGACGGAAAATCACAAACAACATGCCGTATTTCGTAAATATTTGTGTTCATATATGGATTACCGGCAACAATCACGTGAGTAACATATTCTGCATGCTTTTCCCTTCATTGTGTTGTTTATTTAACTAAAATCGGTTGACTAACACCTTATTTGTGATGTTTTTACTAACGCGACCCGAAATTTTTACAGAACCTGAAAAAATCTTGCCCGTTCAGGGCTACAAAACGGACAAGCGTCTGCCCTGTAAAGGGTTAAATATTTGATCATGGTGGCATTATAAATATACACACCCACAAAGAAAGAGAAACTTTGACATACACATACACACATGACAACATATATTACAATAAAATGTGTATGTGTATACACGTGTGGGCACACACATACACTCATACAGACACATATGCATATACATTATTAACAAAATCTAATTGTGCCTGTTTCAACAGACTGGCTGAGCAGCTGGGCAAAAGGAACAACTGGACAAATTCAATTGATCAAAAAGCCTCAACTAACAGATCAATAAACAACAAAAGCAAATAATCAAAATCAATAAAAACCTGAATTGACAGATTCACCAGACTTCATTCATTCAGCATATCCTTTGCAGAACCTCGCTCCCATAACAACCTTCTGGAAAAGCATCTCGGTCATGAAGCAAGATGTCCCTGCATTCGATACACCCATCTGGGGGTTATCTGCCACATCCTGCACCCTATCTTCTCTTTGGCCTTCCTCTTCCTCTGTTCCCTGGCATATACCCCTCCATTATTGTTCTCTCCAAACTTTCGTGACTGTTTCAAGTGACCAAAATATTTCAATTTTCTTTGTTTTATGGTCTTCAGTAGCCAACCTTCTTTAATATTCAGATCTTGTCGTGTGGATCCATTTGTTCTTTTCAGTATCCAAGATATTCTTAGAACCTGTCTATAACATTTATATTCAAAGGCATTTATGCGCTGTTCAGCTTGTTTAGTAAGTGTCCAGGTCTCACTAGACTTAGCAAAAGAAAATCATCAAAAAACCTCAATTGACAGATCAATAATTTTAGAAAAAGAATATAGTGATGCAGAGGTAGCGGTTCAACATCTACACCTATCAGTTGGCCTAAAATGTTGATTTCCCAGTCTTTGACTTGGAGACATAAATTACAAGTACCTTAGAAGTTGAAGTGGGTTCACCTGATGGCAATGGACACTGGTAACAGTGAAAGCTAATCCACACGCAAAAGATAGTTCAGTGCACTAGAAGTGGTGGCATGTGTATGGACTACGCTTGAGTTCAATGTGAGTAAAAGCCCACCCCAAAAAGAAATCAGTCATATTTTCCAGTACCAAACAAGGCATCTTAGAGCCAACAGACATTCCAACCACACAATCAAACCCCAAAAAGCAGCCATGTGCAGACATTGCTCTGGCCCAAAGAAAACCCTCAACCGCCTTACGTTTTCAAATGCCAGGGAAAAGTTATTACAACAGCCTTCAGCAATCCCCACCTAACTAGATCCTTAGAAAAACTATGGCAAACGAGCACCTTCATAAGAATGGCTCTCAGCTGCCATGAGCAGACAACTCAGGTTTCTAACAAAACAACACAGAATCAAGTAAGTTGCTACACAAATTACAAATACCAACGTTATCTAAAATTGGCACCAGAACATGTTCTGGGAAGTAAAGGTGGTGTTGTAATACTGACCACATGACCCATCAAAAAGCTGGACAGGGTGTTGAAAACATGGAGTATATAAAACTAGAGAGAAACATCTAATAACACAGCTGTTAGAAATATAATGAAGCAATATTTCACCCAAAGCTGGCTGGCAGCAAAATTTCTGGCAATATACATATCCTAACCAGGCAATATACTTACCCTAACATCCATCAACCATGCAATCTCATTGTTCAACTGTGGCTCCACGGTCATTGTTCCTTCTTTGGAGGCATGACACAGCAACCTGGTTTCATAGTAAACAATAAACAATGTCATATGTATATTTTCAAAATGATTATAGAATCTCACACGGACTTTGTAAAGAAAAGGGCTACAGAATACAGAATACACATTGTAAAAAGGTATACAGGATGCCACACACGTTGTAAAAAGGGATACAGGATATCACACACGTAAAATGGGCTACAGAATGCCACACACATTATGAAAAGGGCTATAGAATGCCACACACATTGTAAAAAGGGATACAGAATGCCACACACATTGTGAAAAGGGATACAGAATGCCACATACATTGTAAAAAGGGCTACAGAATGCCACACACATTGTAAAAAGGGATACAGAATGCCACACACATTGTAAAAAGGGCTACAGAATGCCATACACATTGTAAAAAGGGATACAGGATGCCACACATGTTGTAAAAAGGGATACAGGATGCCACACACGTCATAAAATGGGCTACAGAATGCCACACACATTGCAAAAAGGTATACAGAATGCCACACATTGTAAAAAGGGATACAGAATGCCACACACATTTTAAAAAGGGATACAGGATGCCACACACATTGTAAAAAGGGCTACAGAATGTCATACACATTGTGAAAAGGGATACAGAATGCCACATACATTGTAAAAAGGGCTACAGAATGCCACACACATTGTAAAAAGGGATACAGAATGCCACACACATTGTAAAAAGGGCTACAGAATGCCATACACATTGTAAAAAGGGATACAGGATGCCACACCATGTTGTAAAAAGGGATACAGGATGCCACACACGTCATAAAATGGGCTACAGAATGCCACACACATTGCAAAAAGGTATACAGAATGCCACACATTGTAAAAAGGGATACAGAATGCCACACACCATTTTAAAAAGGGATACAGGATGCCACACACATTGTAAAAATGGATACAGAATGCCATACACATTGTAAAAAGGGATACAGAATGCCACACACATTGTAAAAAGGGATACAGGATGCCACACACATTGTAAAAATGGATACAGAATGCCACACACATTGTAAAAATGGATACTGAGTACTGAGTCGACATGGGAGACTAGGTCAAATTGTAAAAATAGTTGCCTTGATGGTGATCCGAACACCTGACCACTAGGTCAGCAGGCAGGATTGCTAGGTTCCAATTCTCTAGAAGTATTATCACTGTTTGTATTGCTATCTTGCCATGCCATGATGCAAGTCTGTTCAGAATCTTCTCTCAATATTTTCCTTTATCTTTTCCATTAATCTTTCCAGTTGTTACAATATGTTCCAGTTTTAGTGCCGTCTTTGCCCTTTTAAAAATAATATTTAGATTACTTATTTTGACTGTTTTAGATTACTTTTAACTGTCCATGGAACTTTGAAGAATCTTCTTCAAAACCACATGTCTACTGCCTTAAAAACTGTAAAGGATTCACATCTATATATATTTAAAAAAGAGAAGAAATATGATACCATAAATAATGACATAATGTAATATTAATGTCATTGCTACTGAAGAATGAAGGAACTCACTTGCATAACAAGGTGAAGTACTCATGTGACTGTCTGGCATTCTCCTTCACTGTCGTCTGTTGACAATAAGAAAACATACTGTCAGCTTCCTTCAATGCAGTGAATCAGTTATAGTAGGGACTAAGACACAATCATTCGTGAGCCCGCTTACCTGCTGTTCGAAACACAGCTGTGACCGATTTGGCAGCAGACCGCGTCACACTGGGTCTTAACATAGTTGGTATGGCAGCCGGTCGTTCAGAAATGAATGGCAAACTACTGAACATAAACTTGCCAAGACATCAACAACAGCTAGTAAAATGCTGGTGTTGACAGAAGTTGTCATAAAATAGGACTATGAAAAGAAAAAAATACACAATCACATCAGGGGATTGGCTTTCTTGTCTGTTATTGTCACAGGAATCCCTTCACCATCCTATATAAACATTGTCTGATGATCCCCTCAAATGAAATCTTTTAAGATAGGTCAGGGGTTTGTCAACAAATGGAAACAAATATAACATTTGGGAGTACACATTCTTAGTTAAATGGATACCTTCTGGTGCTAATTATGCCAATACTAATAGAAATACTATTTTATAAAATAGTGTACTCTGACATTGAAGAAATACAACAGAGTGAAACAAATAAAACAGGGTAGAGCAAGCCAGACAGTTATGAAATGGAAAGATCAGAAAGCTTCATCAGCCTTAAGATCTAAAACACTTGATGATAACGAATGTATATCCCTCTGAGATGGAGTCTATTGACAATGAAATACCCAAGACATTACCAATCATTACCAATCTAGGAGACCTAATCCTAAAACCCCAGCCAGTCGAAATGCTCTTAAGCTGAATAAAGACCTGGTCACATCATAATATGCCTAACCATGGATGGAAATTGTCCCATGATTTTCAATTATCAGTATCATCTGTCACGATTAGTATTTTAAGTAAGATGTATGCTCAGTGATTTGCCATTGTTTTCTTAATAGGTTTTGGCCACCTAGCACCTTTGGTCCCTGGAGCCTGATAACAGGATGGAACAGTTCCTACTTTTAAAAATGTCATCTAACAGACTCCTCGATTCATCTACCAACAGCTGTGTGCACTACTGAAGGGGAACATCATTACATACAACAGATGGTCTCGAGGTATAGAGTCTGCCTTGAGTGCTGGAGGTCCCGGGTTCAAGCCCCGGTGAGGATCGGGACTTTTTTTCACGTGGACTTCTAGTAATAAAATTTCCCCTGGTCTTGGGTAGTGAGATCGGATGCCCGTGTGTATTGCTGCGCTCGTAATACCTTGGCAGTTGGAAATCGAAAAAGAGTAGCCTGAACTGCACTGCCCAGGCAAAATTTTGAGTTAAAAAATCTACCCAAAGTATTTAAGGATCCTTGCCGGTGCTACGGAGTTTGTGCACTAAGCTGAGATTCTTCGGACTCAGCTGAGTTAGGAGAAAATGGAGCACTTATGGGTTACACCCCGTGTGCCGTGATGTTGATCCATCGATTAAACTAAACTAAACCAAGACAATAATATCCAATACTTTTTCTAATATCAACTAGTAGTACTTTACCTCAAGCTTTGTAAACAGAAGTGTTACAAGCCACTTAATGTTTCGAGGATTCATACTACAACGTGAAAACATCTGGAAAAACTGCTCTGCGGCACAGATACGTATACTCCGACTGAAAATAAATGCAAATATTTTTTTAAACACAACATAACTTAGCTCAGCCTGCAGATATGCGACAGTATATGAAAGTTCAAAGCTTCTTGATACACAAGTATGGTGACACGTTTCCTGCTTTCCTTTATTGTCTCTTTCCTCTTCCCAGCGTAAGACAAAGCAAGGTTACCCTATATCATGACTTTGTCATGGCATGTGTTAGCTAAATGAGGGGAAGTCAATAAGTAAGTCACAAATGGCTGTAGAAAAATAACTTAATATGATAACAACTTGAAACCAGTTTATTTTTATACATAGATTGTCCCTTTATTTCTCAACATAATTTCCACCAACATTGATGCACTTATCCCATCGTTTTATCAATCCTCCCAAACCGGCTGCATAGAACTGCGTGCTCTGTTTTCTAAAACATGTTTTCACTTCACATTCAACTTCGGCGTCATTCGCGAAATGTCTCCCGCCAAGATGGGTTTTCAGTGGACCAAACAGGTGGAAATTGCTAGGGGCTAAGTCGGAGGCTGTAAGGTGGATGTTGCCAGAACTTCCCACCTTAGTTGGTTAATTTTCTCCTGAGTTAATCGAGCCGTATGTGGTCTGGCATTGTCATGAAGAAGCAACAAGCCTCTAGTCATGCAGTCCTGGACGTTTTCTTTGAATTGCATCATGAAGCATCAATAGAACTTCACAGTACAATTCAGAATTCACATTGTCACCTTTCTTCTTGAAATTGGTTAAAAGCGCTCCTTGACAATCCCAGAACACTGTCAGCATAACCTTCCCTGCTGATGGCGTAACCTTGAATTTTTGGACACAAGGCTGAAGAAGGATGTTTCCATTGCATTGAAGCACGCTTTGATTCGGGCTGGTAGTGATGCACCCATGATTCGTCCCCAGTAACAATCCTGTTCAGCATGTCTTCTCTCATCTTCATATCGACAGAGATGATGCAAGGACAGGCCAAATCGGTTCATTTTGTGTTCCTCCTTCAATTGTCTGGGTACCCACCTTGAGCACACTTTCTTAAATTTCAATCGATCATGCATTATGCTGTATGCTGAACCATGTGAGCACCCTATTGCAGATGCTACAGAGTCTATCAGTTACTCGCCTGTCACCTCTAATCATCTCCTCCACCCGCTGCACGGATGCTTCTGTTGCAATCTCAACAGGACGACCAGATCGGATTTCATCAACAATTTTAGAGCGTCCTTGAGAAAATTTTTCTACCCAGCTATGCACCGCTTTACGGGACAAACATTTGTCAGCATAAACAGGAAGCATTTCCTTATGAATGTCCTTTGCAGGCAGTCCTTTTGCCCACAAAAAACGCACAACAGCACGTTGCTCTTTGGTTGTACACTCCGTAAGTACAGTCGCCATTTTGTTTATGCGCTGCGCATGCGCATGAGACACCTAGCGCCACCTGACGAACGGGAATATAAAGTTCGATGTTGCTGTCACCTAATGACACCTGTAGAAAACACCAACTACATTTACCTGCCATCCCACAGAACTGTGTGACTTACTTATTGACTCGCCCTCGTAAAAAAACAGTGCCATGATCTAGTACCAAACTGGTCACTATGGCAAAGACTACAGTAAAGTCTACAGAAAGTTCATAGCAAAGACTACAGCAAAGTTCATAGCAAAGACTGCAGCAAAGATCATAGCAAAGATGACAATGAAGACTACAGCAAACTAAACTGGTCACTATGGCAAAGACTACAGCAAAGATCATAGCAAAGACTACAGCAAAGATCATAGCAAAGACTACAGCAAAGATCATACCAAAGACTACAGCAAAGATCATACCAAAGACTACAGCAAAGTTCATAGCAAAGACTACAGCAAAGATCATAGCAAAGATGACAATGAAGACTACAGCAAACTAAACTGGTCACTATGGCAAAGACTACAGCAAAGATCATAGCAAAGATCATAGCAAAGACTACAGCAAAGATCATACCAAAGACTACAGCAAAGATCATAGCAAAGATGACAATGAAGACTACAGCAAACTAAACTGGTCACTATGGCAAAGACTATAGCAAAGTCTACAGCAAAGATATCAGCCAAGTTCACAGCTAAGATCATTTCAAGGACTACAGCAAAGATCATAGCAAATACTACAACAAAGACTACAGAAAAGATCATAGCAAATACTACAACAAAGACTACAGCATATACAGCAGCAAAGGCTACAGCAAAGATCATAGCAAATACAGCAGCAAAGATCATAGCAAAGACTACAGCAAAGAGTACAGCAAAAACTATAGCACAGACTACAGCAAAGAGAGCAGTTTGTCTAACCAAACATTGCATGACTGATTTGGAAGTTGCAGTCTATGCTCAATCAGTAGCTGTATTAACCATTCAATGCAGCAATGTGTGCAAGAGACTGTGGGTATACTCAGAAATAATCATCACATGCCCTGCCAAATGGCACAGGTGTTTATGCATTCTCCACAGATTTCAGTCCTGGCTATTCTGAATCAACTCTCTTGATGATATTCCTCGCTGCCACCATTTTAAGCCATCCAGCATCATTTCTCTTCATTTGTCTCTGCTACTACTGATCTTTCCAATTGTCTTCTATAACTTTCCAGTAGTTACATATTCCAATGCTTCTCTTCTTGTTACGTAGTCAAACATTGTCTGTCTATCTCTCATAGCCTGTACATAATGTTCCAAATAGTTTAAAATCCTTACTGCAGAACTAACCTGGTTTTACACAGCAACAATAGGTCAATAATGAAATTCTTCCATGCATTCTCCTTTTAACGAAATTCTCCATTCTCCGCCACCATTTTAAGCCATCCAGCATCATTTCTCTTCATTTGTCTCTGCTACTACTGATCTTTCCAATTGTCTTCTATAACTTTCCAGTAGTTACATATTCCAATGCTTCTCTTCTTGTTACGTAGTCAAACATTGTCTGTCTATCTCTCATAGCCTGTACATAATGTTCCAAATAGTTTAAAATCCTTACTGCAGAACTAACCTGGTTTTACACAGCAACAACAGGTCAATAATGAAATTCTTCCATGCATTCTCCTTGTCCAGTTGGTCAAGAATGGGTGGGCTAAGAGCTACACACACAGTCAGATTCTCTAAGCCTTCTCGTGCCACGATGATATCCTCATTATCTGATGGAACTCCTTCCTTGGGCTGCAAGTACACCAGAAAACAACAAAATATACACATATTGTAATCAAAGTGATGATGGATTTAAAGATTACGTGGGAATTGATTAGACATACTTTTCTTCTTTACATGTCTGACTTTGAACAGACAATGGTGACTACAATCTTCCTTTGAAATGTTAAGTCTGAGGTTGATATTGCTAACATTATTACTTTCTGCCAGTTGTTTAATCTATCCAGTTACACTGTTCTTTGCCTTCTTTTGCTTCTCTTGTCTAATATTTTCCTGCATAAGACTAATTTCTATTTTCTGTGAATGGTCCCATAAATTTTATTTGTCATTTGATTGGTTCTGCAGATAAAGTTTTCTATGGTATGGATGAGATAGCTAGTTTCACGTGAAATCTTCTGATTTGGCTCTCATGACATGAATGAGATAGCTAGTTTCACGTGAAATCTTCTGATTTGGCTCTCATGACATGAATGAGATAGCTAGTTTCACGTGAAATCTTCTGATTTGGCTCTCATGACATGCATGGTAAATTACAATGTCTCTCCTTCTGGGTCCCAGTAACATAGGAGTAAATAAGACATCCATTTTGGACAAACAAAATAGGGCAACATCTTTGGAACATAGAATCATCATGATGTATTGAACTTTATGTTAATAACTAACATGTGTAACAGGAGCTGCCCTGCTCTCATCCTTCATTCAGATTCCTAGTGTAAATAACACTGCTGGAGTGTAGATATGCTAATGTGCCATTTTCAGGTCTCATACTGATCAAGGATTCTCTTCACTCGGAATCATCAAGTTGTACTGAACTTTACGTTAATAACTAACATGTGTAACAGGAGCTGCCCTGCTCTCGGCCTTCATTCAGATTCCTAGTGTAAATAACACTGCTGGAGTGTAGATGTGCTAATGTGTCAATGTCAGGTCTCATACTGATCAAGGACTCTCTTCACCCCCACATAGAGCATCCTCTGTGGATACTAGTCGGGCTAATCCAGGGTAGATCAACCATAGTCCTCACTGGGATGAGACTGCAGAGGACGACAATCTTTGCAGTTTGAGATTACAAGTATCATATCAATTCCCTATGATGGCTAGCAATCAATACCCATGTTTTGGACACCCTGCACAGAAAGCTGAAGAACATGCTCAGAATGAGTATGCTGTCTGCCTACAAGGATTGAACTAACTCATCAAGAACTCCTGATGCCACTAACTCATACAAAAGAGATTAACAATTTGATGTCACAGAATTTTCAATCAAGCGCCCTGTTATAAGCAGGTCAGCATGGCTCAGAACTGATGCCGAGGTTCAACCCCCTACAATGGACAGTTGGACTAAAATGTTGAACTGCCGTCCTTGACTTGGGGATGTAAATTACAAGTACCTCTGAAGTCGGAGTGAGTTCGCCTGATGCGAGGGACACTGTCAATAGGGAAAGCTAATCAACATGCAAAATTCAGTCCATCACTACTACAAATAGAGTGTATGTACTACACTTGAGTTCAAAGCGAGCGAGCGCCAAACAAAAAAAGTTATAAATAAGCAAGACAGCCTGTTTTTGACTGTTGGTATTACAAGATAAGATTCATCTGTGGTTTCTGAAGAAAATGTAAATAACATAGAAAGTACCTTTACGTTTTTCTTACATATACAAAAGTTGACACCGAACAGTTATAACTTACGGAGTCAAATGCAGCATGGATGTCTTCATATGAGGCATGTATCAAATGGAAACTGCAAGCACTGGCTGACCAAGCTAACTTCATGATGGCTTTGACTGTGTTCAGGTCCGGGCTCACACCAACTGCCTGTAAAAAAGCAAACCACAGCTGCAAGGCATACAAAGTCATAATGTTTTGTGATGTCTTACATCATGTACGAAGGTAGGTTAACAAGTTATACACAATTATTATCTCAGCTAATAATAAAGATGGAAGCATTAAATTTGCACCAATTTAAGTTTATAATCTCTTGAAGGTGTATATCAAAATTGTACCTCTGTAAACCAATTCTAACCTTGACACAAAACCGTTGAAATGGCAGATGTTAATGACGTACATTACAAGTGGAGGATTGTTATAGAAGTTTTTGATCAGAGAAAGAAACTGTTGTTAACATTCACAAATGTTTGTGTGCTGTTTATAGCACTATTGCAGTCGATAGAAGCACAGTTAGTCGCTGGGTGCAGAGAGTTTTGGTTTCTGCAAGTGGAGATGTAGAGCTGGCTGATAAGCCGCGCTCTGGACGTCCTGCCACAGCCACCTGCCGGATCATGTTGGGAACGTGCTGACATCATGATTCGCCAGAGATAGGCGAATCACAAGTCAACAATTGTCCATGCAGCTTTCAAAAGCAAAGGTAGTGCGATTGAAATTTTAAAAAAACCTGGGAATATTCAAAGGTTGTGCAAGATGAGGTTCCTCAAGCTTCTCCAGAGGACCATAAGGCCCAAAGGAAAACAATTTGTTCGAATTGTTGCGGCAGGTTCGAGACAGATGGGGATGTTTTTTTGGTCAAACAATTGTGACAGGAGACGAAACTTTGTTCATCCATTTTGAGCCGGAGACAAAAGACAGTCAATGGAGTGGCATCATCCTCATCACCAGCGGAGGAAAACATTCAAAACAACTCCATCAGCCGGTAAAGGCATGCTCACTGTTTTGGATTCGATGGGGTTATCCTCGTAGGATGTGCTGCCAAAAGGTGGAACCGTCAATTCGGAAATTTACATCAAAACACTCACAAAACTCAATTGTAGTTACTGCAGGATTAGGCCTCGCAAGAATCAAGAGCAACTACTTCTCCTTCACAACAACGCACGTCTTCACACAAGGGAGGCAATCAACAAAATGTGGTGGAATGTACTGCCCTATCCACCTTACAGTCCAGACCTGGTACCATCTGATTTCCATCTTTTCCGTCCCCTTAAGAATTCTATCCGTGGGACAAAGTTTGAAGACAACAAGTGGGTGATTAATGCAGTGAAGAAATGTGGTGCAGATCTGGGATACATGCTCTTATTTCAAGATGGCATAAGCTGTTAAAGTTGATGGGGATTATGTTGAGAAGTAGTTTCTGCTGCACATGTGCTTGAACATTGTGTCTGAATATCATTTGTACGTTATTAATGGTTAAAGAGATAATAATTGTGGTGCATAACTTTCTGACCTACCCTCGTATTTTAACATTTCAGACAATGTAATTCTTTTTCACTACCTGATATAATGTATTTCTTTTTCATTACCTGATATATTTTATTTTCACTACCTGATATAATGTATTTCTTTTTCATTACCTGATATATTTTATTTTCACTACCTGATATAATGTATTTCTTTTTCATTACCTGATATATTTTATTTTCACTACCTGATATAATGTATTTATTTTTCATTACCTGATATTATATATATATATATATATATATATATATATATATATATATATATATATATATATATATATATATATATATATATATATGCACTGTGAGCTAGGGGATAGTTGAAAACGCACAGCGTCATAATTCCCCAAATACAGAGTCAAGGGTTCAATATCAGCTGTGATTTGGAAGCAGACCGCATTGCGTTGCTTTCAATTGCATGAGGTGTCAGCCATTCAGAAGCCAATGGCAACCTACTAACTAATAATGCCTAATAAATCACAAACTGCCAACAAATACTGGGGTTGATTACAAAGTCCTGTTGGCACTAAATTTGATTTCTTTTTGACTTCCCACAACTATCCTACACCTATGAAAGCTTCTTTTGCCTTCTTATTTTAATAGTTCAATTGCTCACTTTTGAACATCTGGTTCACTGATGGCCAGGTAGGCGGTTCAACTCCTACACCGGCAATAAGTTGGTCTTAAAAATATTGACTTCTTGTTCAGAAAGCAACGGCAAGCTAGTGAATATACAATTGTCTAGACACTCAACCTGGGGTTGATCACAACATCATGCATGGGATGTGCAACCATTTTTATATCTGTTCCCTCATCTTTGTGCTTACACTGCTACCCAAATTCTTCTATGATTCCATCTTTTGAAGTGTGGTGTACTAACTTTTTTAAACTTGATATTCTGCATTACTTTTTAATACTTCAGATAATGTAGTTCATTCAATGTTTTAACAAAATTATATTTTATTCATGCTTTGTACGAAGATTGGTTGAATTGTAATGGATCACTAATGCTTCAAATGTTGACGATTTCTATGATTTGCAAAGAATTACTAATGCTTCACACAATGATGACTGGTTGGCTTGTAATGGATCACTAATGCTTCATATTGTGATGACTGATTTGTCCAGAATTGCTGCTTGTTCATATGTTGACTGGTTGATTTGTAAAATATCACTAATGCTTCACATTATGTTGACTGGTTGATTTGTAAATGACCACTATGTTTCACATAATTCATTTGGAACAGATCACTACTGTTTCACATGCTGATGATTGATTGATTTGTCAAGGATCACTAATGTATCACAAGATGTTAATTGGGTGATGTTAAAGGATGATTAACTTCATAAGTGCTCAAGTCTTCTTTCACAGATTTCAACAGGAGCATCTCAACATTGTGCTTGCGCTCTGAGGCACTAGAGATGAATCCAACGTGTGTCAGGACCACATATGCTAGAAATATTCTTTTGACTAAGTTTTTTTATGTTGAAAATTTGCCTAGGCAGAGGCCTGTTTGCCCTACTGTTTTCAATTTCCTAATGCTGGTGAATTTTTAACCTGTGCTCTTATCTGAGAAAACTAAGTGTCTAATTCACTACCATAGGATTGGTGGGGGATACACCATCTTCGGGGTTCCTTATTTTGTAACATCCTATATAGTGATTCATACCCAAAATTCTCAAGTTAGAGACATGCTTTGCCACTCTAAGCCACTTTGTCCAGTATATATGACGTATTTTTTTCTTCAGTTATTTTTTAACACCAAACAGTTTGTAAAGTTTATATGTTTCCCCCAAGGTACTGTGTTGGATTCTGTTTTGACAATGAAATACCTCAAACTTGTGGGAGAAACATTCCAACCTAGGCCTAACCCCAGCCAGTCAGTCTGTGTTGCGCTGAATCACGCATAAAAACATCCCAAGATTCCTCACTGCAGATGTAAAGTTGCTGTATGAGTCTTGCACACCCCACCAATTTCTGAGCTTTGGAGAGGAAAGGGAGCTGGAGCACTACATCACAGTTCCCCATGGTACCAGGTCGAGGGAAACATCTCTCCACCAACCTCACTCCAATAGGCACCTGCCCTTTCCAGGGCTCAGACAACCTGAACACCAATGCACTGGACTTAAAGAATTAATAAAATTTAGTCTTCCATAATATTCACAAAAAGCAATATAAGACATCAAATGCATGTAAGTAGATGGTGTAGTTGAGATGTTGCATGGTCCATCTCTGGCTCAGAAGTTGCCTTATTCCCTACAGGCATAAGGATGTGCTTTTTTTATCAGTTTCATGAACTTTTAATGATATCACACTTCACCGTGAACTCTCAGGTAGTGAAATCGGATTACTAGCCTTCTTAGATCAGAGAACTGTATTGTTCTGTGTGCAAGTTGCATGGTTTAAAATCACATATATAAGGCTGTAAAGCTGCTGTCTTGACACAATTGTTAGGAAATAAAGACAACATACTCATAGGCAGATATAGCACATTATCTTGGATGTAATCTGTCTGAAGGAAGTCAACTTTACGCAAACATATACCAGACACACAGAGTAATACAGAGGTGATCAACTGTGACGCACTATCCTAGAAAGACAAAGAAAGAATATATATGTAACGACAACACAAACTGACCCACCCACCTGCTCTACTAACTGCCCACCCAGCCGTGATGCCACATTCCTCATGCTGTACTCAGACTCTGGGTTGGGGATGTGTAGTAGTGCTTGCTGCAGCGCTGCAGCCTCTTCATGAGCTTTCTGAGTCACAGTTCTGGCTCCAGCCTCGGAAGCGCATGCCTCTACAACAATCTGCACACGGGCATGCCCTAGGACAGTCAACATCAGTTTGCTGATCTTCAACACAGTCTGGTATGCTGCTCTGTGAAACATGGCAGAAACAAAGCTTACTTTATATTTTATATACAGCCTTGACAAAACTACATTATTTTCTTTGTTCTTGAAACATGATACTATATATGATATATTATTTGTGTGAAGGGGTTAAGACACTCGCTCCGAACAGGGTGGGCTTGATTCTGAACTCCTTCATTAGACGCACAGACTCCTAGGAGTGGTCACTGGAGCTACAGTTTGTGCTTTGTGTGACACTTTCGGCAGGTCACTCTGTGGTACAAGACTGAGCCCCATAGGATAAAACCCGGTACAATGAAACAATATTTCAAGCTAACAATCATACAGTGCTACGCACCTACCAATGACGATACAGACATCAACAAAGATAATTTCTATGAACAACTAATTGGAACCATCAACTCATCTCCCAAGCACGACATTTTGTTGTAATGGGTGATTTCAACGCCAAGATAGGGTCTGACAATAAGGGTGTTGAGAGATATATGGGAATTCACGACTTAGGGGATATGAACCAAAACTGAGAGACTACTAGAATTCTGTGAAATAGCAAATCTGATAGTAGCGCAAACTTTATTTCCGCACAAAGATATACACAAAATCATGTGGAACTCGCCTGATAGCATCACAAAAAATCAGATAGACCATTTTTGCATTAATGCCAAATTCCGTTCATCAGTACAAGACGTCAGAGCCTACAGAGGTGCAGATGCTGGCAGTGATCACAATCTCTGCATTGCCAAACTAAAAATAAAGCTCAAGACTCTGCACAGATCACCCAGAATTAAGAAAATAAACTCATAGTCCCTACTGACTAAAGAACATCAACTCGCATTCAATTCAGAGGTACAAAGCATCTATGCTAACAAAGAAAGTATATCGAGCAATGCCAATATTAAAAACAACATTGAAGAAAATTGGAATTTCCTAAAAAATACCTTGCTAAATGCTGCAACAAACAGTCGGCTACGTACAAAGACAGAAGAAGTGGCTAAGCGATAACACCTGGACGAAGATACAAGAAAGAAAACAAGCAAAACTAACACTTCTTTCTGCAAAAGACACATCTACATATGAAACCCATAAGCAAAAATACTATATGTTGGATAAAGAGGTGAAATCAAGCGCACAAAAAGACAAACAGAACTTTATTCACAGCCTGGCCTCCGACGCCGAAGCAGCTGCCAGAACTGGAAACAACAGAGCTGTATTCCATATCATGAAGCAATTATGCAATCACTCACCTACACCAAATATACCCATCAAAGACAAACAAGGTAATCAATTGTTATCCGATGATCTTCAAAAGCAATGATGGGCAGAACATTTCAAAGAAATATTAAATAGACCGCAGCCTGACACTGTTCCCAACCTGGATGGAGAAATTACTACGCCCCCACTAGATGCCTCCTGCGAGTCATTCACCTTATCAACTACCTTCACTGTTTATCACATGTCTTCACTATTTATCAAGTGCCTTCACTGTTTATCAAATGTCTTCACTATTTATCAAGAGCCTTCACTGTTTATCAACTACCTTCACTGTTTATCAAATGTCTTCACTATTTATCAAGTGCCTTCACTGTTTATCAAATGCTTTCACTGTTTATTAAATGCCTTCACTGTTTATCAACTACCTTCACTGTTTATCAAATGTCTTCACTGTTTATCAAGTGCCTTCACTGTTTATCAAATGCTTTCACTGTTTATTGAATGCCTTCACTGTTTATTAAATGCCTTCACTGTTTATCAATTGCCTTCACTGTTTATCAAACGTCTTCATTGTTTATCAAATACCTTCACTGTTTATCAAATTCTTTCACTGTTTATTGAATGCCTTCACTGTTTATTAAATGCCTTCACTGTTTATCAACTACCTTCACTGTTTATCAAATATCTTCACTATTTATCAAGTGCCTTCACTGTTTATCAAATGTCTTCACTATTTATCAAGAGCCTTCAATGTTTATCAAATGCCTTCACTATTATCAACTACCTTCACTGTTTATCAAATGTCTTCACTATTTATCAAGTGCCTTCACTGTTTATCAAATGCTTTCACTGTTTATTAAATGCCTTCACTGTTTATCAACTACCTTCACTGCTTATCAAATGTCTTCACTATTTATCAAGTGCCTTCACTGTTTATCAAATGCTTTCACTGTTTATTAAATGCCTTCACTGTTTATCAAATGCCTTCACTGTTTATCAAATGCCTTCACTGTTTATCAAATGCCTTCACTGTTTATTAAATGCCTTCACTGTTTATTAAATGCATTCACTGTTTATCAAATGTCTTCACTGTTTATCAAATGCCTTCACTGTTTATTAAATGCCTTCACTGTTTATCGAATGTCTTCACTGTTTATTGAATGCCTTCACTGTTTATCAAATGCCTTCACTGTTTATTGAATGTCTTCACTGTTTATCGAATGCCTTCACTGTTTATTAAATGTCTTCACTGTTTATCAATGCCTTCACTGTTTATCAAATGTCTTCACAGTTTATCAAATGCCTTCACTGTTTATCAAATGCCTTCACTGTTTATCAAATGCCTTCACTGTTTATCAAATGCCTTCACTGTTTATTAAATGCCTTCACTGTTTATTAAATGCATTCACTGTTTATCAAATGTCTTCACTGTTTATCAATGCCTTCACTGTTTATTAAATGCCTTCACTGTTTATCGAATGTCTTCACTGTTTATCAAATGCCTTCACTGTTTATCAAATGTCTTCACAGTTTATCAATGCCTTCACTGTTTATCAAATGCCTTCACTGTTTATCAAATGCCTTCACTGTTTATCAAATGCCTTCACTGTTTATTAAATGCCTTCACTGTTTATTAAATGCATTCACTGTTTATCAAATGTCTTCACTGTTTATCAAATGCCTTCACTGTTTATTAAATGCCTTCACTGTTTATCGAATGTCTTCACTGTTTATTGAATGCCTTCACTGTTTATCAAATGCCTTCACTGTTTATTGAATGTCTTCACTGTTTATCGAATGCCTTCACTGTTTATTAAATGTCTTCACTGTTTATTGAATGTCTTCACTGTTTATCAAATGCCTTCACTGTTTATTAAATGCCTTCACTGTTTATTAAATGCCTTCACTGTTTATTGAATGCCTTCACTGTTTATCAAATGCTTTCACTGTTTATCAAATGCCTTCACTGTTTGTTGAATGCCTTCACTGTTTATCAAATGTCATCACTGTTTATCAAATGCCTTCACTGTTTATCAAATGCCTTCACTGTTTATTAAATGCCTTCACTGTTTATCAAATGCCTTCACTGTTTATCAAATACCTTCACTGTTTATTAAATGCCTTCACTGTTTATCAAATGCCTTCACTGTTTATCAAATGCTTTCACTGTTTATCAAATGCCTTTACTGTTTGTTGAATGCCTTCACTGTTTATCGAATGTCATCACTGTTTATCAAATGTCTTCACTGTTTATCAAATGCCTTCACTGTTTATCAAATGCCTTCACTGTTTATTAACTGCCTTCACTGTTTATCAAATGCCTTCACTGTTTATCAAATGCCTTCACTGTTTATTAAATGCCTTCACTGTTTATAGAATGCCTTCACTGTTTATCAAATGCCTTCACTGTTTGTTGAATGCCTTCACTGTTTATCAAATGTCTTTACTGTTTATCAATGCCTTCACTGTTTATCAAATGCCTTCACTGTTTATCAAATGTCTTCACTGTTTATTGAATGCCTTCACTGTTTATTGAATGCTTCACTGTTTATGGATGTCTTCACTGTTTATCAAATGCCTTCACTGTTTATTGAATGCCTTCACTGTTTATCGAATGCTTTCACTGTTTATCGAATGCCTTCACTGTTTATCAAACGCCTTCACTGTTATCAAATGTCTTCACTGTTTATCAAATGCCTTCACTGTTTATCAAATGTCTTCACTGTTTATCAAATACCTTCACTGTTTATCAAATGCTTTCACTGTTTATCAAATGTCCTTCAATGTTTATCAAATGTCTTCACTGTTTATCAAATGTCTTCAATGTTTAGCAAATACCTTCACTGTTTATCAAATGTCTTCACTGTTTATCAAATGTCTTCACTGTTTAGCAAATACCTTCACTGTTTATCAAATGTCTTCACTGTTTATCAAATGTCTTCCTTGTTTAGCAAATACCTTCACTGTTAATCAAATGCTTTCACTGTTTAGCAAATACCTTCACTGTTTATCAAATGTCTTCCTTGTTTAGCAAATACCTTCACTGTTTATCAAATGTCTTCCTTGTTTAGCAAATACCTTCACTGTTTATCAAATGTCTTCCTTGTTTAGCTAATACCTTCACTGTTTATAAAATGTCTTCCTTGTTTATCAAATGTCTTCCTTGTTTAGCAAATACCTTCACTGTTTAGCAAATACCTTCACTGTTTAGCAAATACCTTCACTGTTTATCAAATACCTTCACTGTTTATCAAATGTCTTCACTGTTTATCAAATGCTTTCACTGTTTATCAAATACCTTCAATGTGTATCAAATACCTTCACTGTTTATCAAATACCTTCACTGTTTATCAAATGTCTTCACTGTTTATCAAATGCTTTCACTGTTTATCAAATACCTTCAATGTGTATCAAATACCTTCACTGTTTATCAAATGTCTTCAATGTTTATCAAATACCTTCACTGTTTATCAAATGCTTTCACTGTTTATCAAATGTCTTCAATGTTTATCAAATGTCTTCAATGTTTAGCAAATACCTTCACTGTTTATCAAATGTCTTCACTGTTTATCAAATGCCTTCACTGTTTTGCAAATGTCTTCACTGTTTAGCAAATACTTTCACTGTTTATCAAATGTCTTCAATGTTTAGCAAATACCTTCACTGTTTATCAAATGCTTTCACTGTTTATCAAATGTCTTCAATGTTTATCAAATGTCTTCAATGTTTAGCAAATACCTTCACTGTTTATCAAATGTCTTCACTGTTTAGCAAATACCTTCACTGTTTATCAAATGTCTTCACTGTTTATTAAATGTCTTCCTTGTTTAGCAAATACCTTCACTGTTTATCAAATGCTTTCACTGTTTAGCAAATACCTTCACTGTTTATCAAATGTCTTCCTTGTTTAGCAAATACCTTCACTGTTTATCAAATGTCTTCCTTGTTTAGCAAATACCTTCACTGTTTATCAAATGCTTTCACTGTTTATCAAATACCTTCACTGTTTAGCAAATACCTTCACTGTTTATCAAATGCTTTCACCGTTTATCAAATGCTTTCACTGTTTATCAAATGCCTTCACTGTTTATCAAATACCTTCAATGTTTATCAAATACCTTCACTGTTTATCAAATGTCTTCAATGTTTATCAAATACCTTCACTGTTTACCAAATGTTGTTTTAAGAATGAACATCACAGCACTCTTGGCAAATCCACAGGCAGTCCGTCTCCCCTCAGCAAATGTCATAGGGTGTAGATGACCACTACAGCCTCATTAATTGTAAACATGTCTGATTTATTCTCTTATATGTCCCTCCTTGCTGGAACCACACCTAAATCCAAGCTCAACCATCATTAAGTGTGTGTCATCTGTTATTGTGTCTTCAACTAGCACTCCATCCATAGATTATCTTTAATATCTCCCTTGTTTATTGTGTGAGAATGTTTTAACTACTGGCACTTTTGAAGCCACTTGCACAGCTTCTTTCAAGTCAAAGTGATCGCAGACACCTTTATCTCCATACTTATAGTTGTTGATCTACAGATTCCATTCTGCTTACAAATGACCTTCCTTCTGATTTTAGCTTCGTATCACCAACTAGATTTTTCTCCTCGAATGCAGTGTACTATTGCATCATCTTTGCTGGCATTTTCATCTATCAACTATTGATCCTACAAATCTGTCAACTCACTACAGCACTCTCTACACTCTCTGTCAAATGTAATGATGATATCATGGAAGCCGCTTTTATTGCCACCCATGTATCCACAACACAATTGATGGAATAAGACCAGCAGTCTTGTTTCATGTGAACAGACATCAGTCTGCAGTGCTGCTAGGCTATGTTTGCATTTAATAAGTTTGTCTACATGGTAAATGTATGATAGGCCACTTATATCAATAAAAGTTTGAAACCCATGGAAATAATTAACCCTTAATCTTTAACAGTGAAATAAAACTCAGAGAGAACCATCTCTCACAACCTTAAATGGTTACAATTGACTGTCAAAACTAAAGAGAATGTTAATTAGTTGCATTATCTTTTACAGGACGTCACAGTCAACCCCAGCATTTTTTGGCTGTTCCTGATTTATGTTCAGTAGTTTGCCATTGCTTTCTGAATGACCGGCACTCATATCATTTTCTAAAATATCATGCAAGGCAGTCTGCTGCCAAATCGCCCACAGCTGTGTTTTGAATGAGGTATACGGGATTATGAACTGCGTCCGTAACCTATTCGCCAGGGAGCCAGCAAAGATAATGTATATAAGCCAATAGTTCAAAAATAAAAATACTGTACCTGTTCAAAGGTAAAATAGTTCTTTCTTCACGATATGCTTCATCACACTCTGCCAGATACTCCTTTAACACAGTTTAAAACACGAACCATCCGTGCTGTTTCTTGCAGGACTCGCTCCTTGCTAGCTGTATCTGAATCCTGACCTAAGACACTGACTGTGTCATAGGCAGCTTTCAGTCTGTCAATACAGGATGTGATCAGGTCCTCATGGATGGCCACTTGTTTCTGCTGGAGCCGAGGTCCTAGGTTTGTGAAAATGTCTTTCAGCAGAGCAACAGCTTTCTCTGCAACATCATCAGGACTCCACAAAACAACCTGCACAAAGAGAAGTATTAAATAACAAATCAGATATAAAAGAACATTAGGATTTAGTGATTAGGTGAATTTGTGTGTTCAGAAATGACTGTCAGAAAACACAGACTGTCAATTAGTTAGTTAGTTAGTTAGTTAGTCGCGGTTCCAACTTCACAGCAACGGGTCGTCCCCATTATGCTCTGTTCCTGTGCCAGTGAATAATCACACAAAATGCTTCCCCACTGCCCAATGTGAAAAGTGGAAAAGACAGGAGTCTCGACAAACAACAGCCCGCACAGATACACTGTGCATAATGCCGCCGCCAGAATGTCAACACACTAGTCCCCCACGAAACACCCAGTTCATCTCTGATGGAATCAGCAGTCATTTTCCCATCTGGATCTTTCCTAGATGTTCACCCACACAGTCCATGAAAATACAGTTTCATCGTCAATGGTTGTGGCAGTCAACCAGAAGCCCAGCAGCCACGCATTTCTGCATAAGGCAAAAACCAGTCAACTCTGGGACACTAGCCATCTGCAATTGCTCCGAACATGCAGTCACATTCCAAAACACCTCGGGCAGATTCAAAAGCATTTCACACGAAACTCACAGCTCAGCGTCACGCCACGCACTCACTCAGTAGCAGGGTGACGGAACCATAGCCTCCTTAGTCGCCTCTTACGACAAGACTGTCAATTACATTAAGACTGTCAATTGAGGTGAGAAAGTGTTCTTAAGAGCTATAACTAGCCAATTCTGATCATGGTCACTGAGCAGACTAGATAAGGATTATGTGGAATTTGCACAGCTGTGGTTTTATAGAAGAATTATAAGTAACACCACAGACAGATAAAAATGCATAATGAAGATATCATGAAAGACATTAACTCACAAAGAGAACTGATTACTCACATTAGAAGAGGACAGTTGACATTCTTTGAGCACATCATGAAAAGAGACAAGTTGGAGGAGAAAAGAGGCAGGGTAAGACTGAGAGAGAAGAATAGACAGTTTGACATTGTGGTATGGAGGAACATTGGTATAAAAAATAACCAGCAGGCATACACATTACAGACGGCTGTGGATAGCCGTGCTAACCAATACCCCAAAGCATGGACTACAAGAAGAAGAGTCTGTGTGACTGTCAGAGAATAGAACCTAACCAAAGCCCTGATCCTGGAAATGGGCATCTTGCATGTTGTGTAAGCTGCTGGCCACTGTTCAGGCATTAAAAGAAAAAACGCTGCTCTGGCAGGTTTTCTAAGGTGGGCATTCTTTCATGAACGCACCACTCTGCATTAACTCAGTGAGTACAAAGACTAACAAATCCCTGAACCTGGAGAAAGGCAGCATTGTGAGTTGCCTGGCCATTGTTCTTCAAGTTTGACTCCCATTGTGATCTAGCTAGACAAGAGCACCATACGCAACACGATGAGGGAGATACCTAGCACAGGATCTGAGTACTGATGGAATGCAGTTGGATGAACAATGCAGGATGATCTGTTGATTAACAATGAGAATTTAAAATTGCACTCTAAGTTAAGAATGATGACAGGATATTTTATTACAGAACTATTAACAATATCCAATAGCAGTTGCTACCAACTGGGAGTTGAATTCTCAGGAACTGGCATTCAGAACGTCACAGCAAATAATGAGACTAGGTAACTACAAGGGGAAGTCAATAAGTAAGTCACAAACCAGTTAGTTAGTCTTTCCTCTTGAGCCCAAGGCAGCGCGTAGTGCAGAAGTCAAGGCTCTCCATGCCTAGCGGTTTGCCTCTACCTGTTGTAGATCCTGGATGTTTACTTGGTCGTTGAATGAGCCTTCTCTGATGATGGTTCTATGCAGGGCCTCTCTTGGTCTTCCCCGTTTTCTTTTCCCTACAGGTGACCATATGAGGGCTTGGTAGGGGAGTCTTGTCTTGTCCATTCTGAGTACATGGCCGATGTAGTTCCAATGGCGTTTTCTTATAAAATTGGATACAATATCTTGCTTAGTCTCTTGTCTTATTTGCATATTGGTTCTGAAGTCTGTCCAGTGGAGGTTTAGAATTTTTCTTTTAGAATTTGAAAGTCACAAATGGATGTAGAAAAATAACTAAATATGATAACAACTTGAAACCAGTTTATTTTTATACATACATTGTCCCATTATTTCTCAACATAATTTCCACCAACATTGATGCACTTATCCCATCGTTTTATCAGTCCTCACAAACCGGCTGCATAGAACTGCATGCTCTGTTTTCTAAACCAAGTTTTCACTTCACATTCAACTTCAGCATCATTTGTGAAGTGTCTCCCGCCAAGGTGGGTTTTCAGTGGACTAAAAAGGTGGAAATTGCTAGGGGCTAAGTCTGGGCTGTACGGTGGATTTCCAGAACTTCCCACCTTAGTTGGTTAATTTTCTCCTGAGTTAATAGAGCCATATGTGGTCTGGCTGGCTTTGTCATGAAGAAGCAACACTCCTCTAGTCAGCAGTCCTGGATGTTTTCTTCGAATTGCATCATGAAGCATTGATAGAACTTCACAGTATGATTCAGAATTCACATTGTCACCTTTCTTCTCGAAATTGGTTAATAGCACTCCTTGATAATCCCAGAACACTGTCAGCGTAACCTTTCTTGCTGATGAATTTTTGGACACAAGGCGAAGAAGGATGTTTCCATTGCATTGAAACACCCTTTGATTCGAGCTGGTAGTCAGCATAAACAGGAAGCATTTCCTTATGAATGTCCTTTGCAGGCAGTCCTTTTGTCCACAAAAAACGCACAACAGCACGTTGCTCTTTGGCTGTACACGCCGTAAGTGCAGTCGCCATTTTGTTTAAGAGCTGCGCAAGCGTATGAGATACCTAGTACCACCTGACGAACGGGAATATAAAGTTTGATGTTGCTGTCACCTAATGACACCTGTAGAATACACCAACTACATTTACCTTCCATCCCACAGAACTCTGTGACTTACTTATTGACTAGCCCTCGTAATTAACTTTCTCACCACCTGTTTCTGGCTTAAACAGTCAGCCACTTATTTCACAACTTCAGGCTATCAGGCATTAATGGGAACAGGTCTCTAATGGGCAAAAACAACAAAAGTCAAACCCCCATTGAATGAGCTATCCAGACTTGTGTGTAGCTTATTGAGAGATCCAACACAGGATTCACTTTTGTCTACAAGCCTGCATGCGTGCATATCTACGAACACTTCAGAGAAAGATTCAGCAAAGGATCCACACTTGTCTACAAGCCTGCATGCGTGCATATCTACGAACACTTCAGAGAAAGATTCAGCAAAGGATGCACACTTGTCTACAAGCCTGCATGCGTGCATATCTACGAACACTTCAGAGAAAGATTCAGCAAAGGATCCACACTTGTCTACAAGCCTGCATGCGTGCATATCTACGAACACTTCAGAGAAAGATTCAGCAAAGGATCCACACTTGTCTACAAGCCTGCATGCGTGCATATCTACGAACACTTCAGAGAAAGATTCAGCAAAGGATCCACACTTGTCTACAAGCCTGCATGCGTGCATATCTACGAACACTTCAGAGAAAGATTCAGCAAAGGATCCACACTTGTCTACAAGCCTGCATGCGTGCATATCTACGAACACTTCAGAGAAAGATTCAGCAAAGGATCCACACTTGTCTACAAGCCTGCATGCGTGCATATCTACGAACACTTCAGAGAAAGATTCAGCAAAGGATCCACACTTGTCTACAAGCCTGCATGCGTGCATATCTACGAACACTTCAGAGAAAGATTCAGCAAAGGATCCACACTTGTCTACAAGCCTGCATGCGTGCATATCTACGAACACTTCAGAGAAAGATTCAGCAAAGGATCCACACTTGTCTACAAGCCTGCATGCGTGCATATCTACGAACACTTCAGAGAAAGATTCAGCAAAGGATCCACACTTGTCTACAAGCCTGCATGCGTGCATATCTACGAACACTTCAGAGAAAGATTCAGCAAAGGATCCACACTTGTCTACAAGCCTGCATGCGTGCATATCTACGAACACTTCAGAGAAAGATTCAGCAAAGGATCCACACTTGTCTACAAGCCTGCATGCGTGCATATCTACGAACACTTCAGAGAGAAAGATTCAGCAAAGGATCCACACTTGTCTACAAGCCTGCATGCGTGCATATCTACGAACACTTCAGAGAAAGATTCAGCAAAGGATCCACACTTGTCTACAAGCCTGTCTTCACACACATCTACAAGCATATTATAGAGAGATTTAACACCGGATCCACTTGTCTACAAGCTTGCCAACAAAAGATTCACTCACCTACAAGCCTGCCTGCACACATATCTACAAGCATGCCTAACCCCTGCTGGCAGATTTAACTTACCTTCCACAAATAATCCAAGCCTATCAGCTCAAAGTCATCCATCAAATAGCCTCCACGTCTCTTGGCTATCAGCTTGTTCTCTTTCAGGTTCACTTGCTTGAAGAATCTCTCAAAACAGCTATAAAAAATACAAGCACACACACAAATCAATCAATGACAGTTCCAGTAAAATCTTAATTTATATAATTAATTCACGGTTTTCATCCATTTCTTGAAAAACTGTCATTTGATTTTGTCCACCCATGGCATTCTTTGCATTTTCTTCAAAAGCCACATTTCCACTGCCATTAGATGTTGTTTAGCTTGTCTGCTTATTGTCCATACAAAAAATAACTCTAACAACAAAGAATTCAGCTAGCCCAGTGTATATTATCACCATTGCACCAAGGCCCTCCACCTTGTTTAAAATATGCTTGCCGCATACAGTCTCAGTTCTGTACTGATTAACAAATAGTACTCAAATGGACTGGGGGTTCTTGACTTTGGGTCATAAATTACCATTATCTCAGAAGTCGGAGTGGGTTCACCTGATGGCGAGGGACACTGGTAATAGGGAAAGCTAATCCACACGCCAAAATCAAGCCGTGCACGAGAAGTAGTAGCACATGTATGGACTATGCTCGAGTTAAATTACAGCAAACAAAAACATAAAAACATGTTTTAATGTCAGTGATTTCATTATTCTTCTATAAAACCACACCTAGTAGTACATTTCCACATTCATCCTAAACTTCAAACAAAAACATAAAAACATGTTTTAATGTCAGTGATTTCATTATTCTTCTATAAAATCACACCTAGTAGTACATTTCCACATTCATCCTAAACTTCAAACAAAAAACATGTTTTAATGTCAGTGATTTCATTATTCTTCTATAAAACCACACCTAGTAGTACATTTCCACATTCATCCTAAACTTTCTATGTTTGAGATAACAATTTAAATCTTCAGCCTACACATTTTGAATTTACTGATTCTAAACTGCCACCAGACTTATTACAGAAAGTTATTAAGCACTAACTTCATGCCATTCTCTGTCAAGAGGTCAGGGCTGAGCTGCAGAATGTTCCTCTCAAAGAAATCTCTGGTGATTTCTGGGTCAAGGTCTGGTTCTTCCCCCATCAGCTGTTAAATAAAAACAGTATGCACATTAAGTAAACTAAATAAACTGTCATTACCAGAAGTACGTGTATGGACTAAGCTTGAGTTCTATGCGAGCGACACTCCCCAAAAAATATTTACTAAATATCACAACATGCTGCATTGACTACCACAAGTTGTTGATAGTGCTAACACACCATTGACTGAAACATGTAAATAATAATTAACTTTGCTACAGCATACTTTACAAACAAACCATAGGTAGTTAAGCTGAGCTAAGTTAAGAACCAACATCACAGCACGCAGGACATACCTATATGTACCTTGTCGGCATCTTCAACAACCAGCACGGAGTCCCATTACTAATCACACCAGATGCAGCCTGGTTATGTATCAATTTGGCCTTTCCTCAGAAACTGCATGTCGGCCAGATTCTCTGGTCATTCCCCCAGAGTACTGCATGTCGGCCAGATTCTCTGGTCACTCCCCAGAGTACATGTCTGCCAGATTCCCTGGTCATTCCCCCAGAGTACCACATGCCGACCATATTCTCTGGTCATTCCCCCCAGAGTACTGTATGCCGGCCAGATTCTTTGGTCATTCCCCCAGAGTACTGCATGTCGGCCAGATTGTCTGGTCATTCCCCCAGAGTACTGCATGTCAGCCAGATTCTCTGGTCATTCCCCCAGAGTACTGCATGTCAGCCAGAATCTCTGGTCACTCCCTGCCATACCATTCTCTCCAGCCTAATTGATGTATCTGTTCTTCCACATTATTCACATGATACCAAAGCACCCTTACCACACCTGCCATGTCATGCACCAATACCCCAACCAGCAGTGCAGAATAAACTATTGTGTAATGATTAATCTATTACAAAGTGGTCAGAAACAAACGGTCAACAGACACAGAATCAAGCACACTAAAATTACTTTGGCAAACCATTTGAAGCAGGCCTCTCTGTCAGATGGATAAATGGCATTCTCAGCCAAGCAGTGCCAGATCTAAGGGAGAACAGAGTGAGAAACATATTAGACACACAAAAGCACAGTTGTAAAATAAATATTGTAGTGATAACTAATGAAAATTTCTATTAAACACATCCATTTATGTGATCAGGCAGTCTGTTAAGTCTCAGTCAGTCTCCTCCTCACTCTGTCTTGCACACATATACACAGACCTACATTTAATATATTTTTCTGTCTGTGTCCTACAACATAAAGAAAGAGGCCAAGAGAATATATATATATATATATCATCATGTGGCGTGCCGGTAAGCGTGGGCAGTATGTTTTGCCATCTTACACCATCACCAGAGTCGTGGATCAGCGCTGTATTCTTGGCCAGAAAATGCCATGTGGTCTCTGCCTTCCCCTTGTTCTTTTGTCCTCAATGTTATCAGTTGTCTCCAGTTTATTTCTTCTCATGTGTCCAATAAAATTTAACTGTCTATGTCTAATTTCTCTACTCTAATCAGTTCGCAGTTTTCATTTTCCTTTCATTGGTTTGTTTTTTGTTTTTTTTTTGGTCTGTCCATGGTATTCTTTGCATTTTTCTCAGAAAACCACATTTCCACTGCCATTACATGTTTTTCAGCTTGTCTGCTCATTGTCCACACTTCACATCCATACAAAAGTACAGGTTCTATGTAGTACTTCAACACTCTTTACTCATTGCAAATTTACATCTTTTTGTGTTGGTCAGTATGTTTTACATCTTGCAAAAGGCTAGCTTCGCCATAGCGCTTCTTGTTCTAATCTCTTCAAGGTATCTCATATCAGATGTTATGGGCTGTTTCACTTGGTTAAGAATATTCACATTTACCTGTACATTTAATTATGGTATTTCTTTCATCCTAGTGATGACTACAATCCGCGCCTTCTTACAATTTAATTCTAACCCTAGTTGTTCAACCCTAATTGTTCACCGTGTACAACAGCTGCATCTAAATGTTGCAGATCCTGTTCATTGTTTGCAATCAATACTTTATCATCCACATATCTAATATTAGGGATGTTATGTCCCCTGATGGTGTCATATCATACCTTTCTCTCATATCTTTTAAATTTATAAAAATACTTTCATTGTATAAGGAAAAACAGATCTGGAGACAATACACATCCCTGCCGCACACCTCTCTCAATACGTTGATATTGACCTACTTCATTATCAATCGTTAAGGTAGCTTGTTTTTTCCAATGTATGTTTTTCACAAGTCTAAGATCTTTCCCATTAATTTGTAGATCTGTAAGCATCTTCATTATGTTGACATGACTTACTTTATCAAAAGTCAATGAAGCAAAGATGTAGGTCTTCATTTACTTATATAGAACGTTGAATTAATGTTAACATATAACAGCATTTACTGTGCCCTTGCTTTCTATGAACCGACATTGTTCTTCTCATATTTCAGATTGTACTTTCTTCCTAACTCTTTGTAAGATGATTCTTAGCAAAATCTTCATGATGTGGCTCATTATGCTAATTGTTCGATGTTGATCACATTCCTATATATATATATATGTATATATATATATATATATATATATATATATATATATATATATATATATATATATATATATATATATATATATATATATGTGCGATTGTGTGTGTGAGTGCATGAGAGAGAGAGAAAGAAACATACACACACTCAAATAGAAAGACAGAGTCAGAGATAGACAGGAAGAGTGAGAAAGATAAACAGAGAAAGACAGACAGACAATTCATTACAGATTATCATCATTGGACTCAATATGTCCATATATGCTCCATCTCAATAGAGACAGACAAAGACAAGACAGCCAATTCAATACAGATTATCATCACTGAACTCTGGACATGTCCATATGTGCGCCAATATCAACAGAGAAAGACAGAGAGACAGACAGACATGACAGAATGACAGAC